>RJWJ010000051.1:0-153407 GCA_004363605.1 Indri indri
GGGGAGGAGGGGACGGATATATGCATACACAAAGGGTGCAATGCGCACCCTCCGAGAGATGGACATGCTTGGGACTGGGACTTGGGGGGAAGGGGGGGCAAGGGCATCATACGTAACCTAAACACCTGTACCCCTATAAACAACAAACAATAAAAAAAAAATAAAAGTATGTTCATGAAGTAAACTTAGTTGATTTTGTACAAAATTTATTCATTATTATATTTTTCAAAGAAATTAAATGGCTTATGTGAATACTTAACACGCAAACATTAATACTAAGAATGAGTAGCTAAGGAAATTGTGATAAACACAAAAATGAAACTAGAAAAGATTTTGAAATGTAATGCATGACAGAATTCCTTGTATATGTGAGGATTCTCTTAATTGTTAGTCACATAGAAAAGCTGCACAAGCTAAGTTAACCATAAATGAGAGTTACTAAAAGAACATTGGGCTAGCCCAGACTAAAGAAACCATCATCATGAAGCATGAGGAAGTGCTGGAGTCATCAGCTGCTGGATCGAGGGATAGGAACACATTAAAGATTATCTTGACACTCATATTTGTTTCTCTTTTTTTCTTTTTTTAAAAAATATTTATTTTAATTGACAAATAATACTTGTATATATTTATGGGGTACAAAGTAATGTTTGATCTGCATTCATTGTAGAAAGTTTAATCAAGCTAATTAACATATCTATCACCTAAAAAATCAATTTATCATTTTTTTGTGGAGAGAAAGTTAAAAATCTACACTTTCAGTAATTTTGAAACATACAATACATTATAATTAACTGTGGTCACCATGCAGTGCAATAAATCACTAAGACTTATTCCTCTAGTCTGAGACTTTTACCTTTTGATCAACATTTTCCCTTTCCCCATCATTTCCCTCATCTCTGCAGCCTCTGGTAATTACCTTTCTACTCTCTGGTTCTCTGAGATTGACTTTTTTAGATTCCATATATAGGTGAGATCATACAATATTTATCTTTCTGTACCTGGCTTATTTCACTCAGCATAATGTTCTCCAGTCGCATCCATGCTGTCAGAAGTGATGGAATTTCCTTCCTTTTTAAGGGTGTGTAGTATCCCATTGCATATATATACCACATTTTCTTTATCCATTCATCTATTGATGGATACTTAGGTTGCTTGCATATCTTGGCTATTGTGAATAATGCTCATGTGAACGTGGGAGTGCAGATATCTCTTTCACACACTGATTTCAGCTCCATTGTATGTATAGCCAGAGGTCAGATTGCTGGATTATATGGTAATTCTATTTTTAGTTTCTTGAGAAACCTTCATACTATTTTCCAAAATGGCTGTGTTAATTTATATTCCCATCAATAGTGTATAAGAGTTCCTTTTTCTCCATATTCTCACCAACATTTGTTATCATCAGTCTTTTTTGATGACAGCCCTTCTGGATATGAGGTGATATCTCATTGTGGTTTTAATCTGCATTTCCCTGATGATTAGAAATGTTGAGCATTTTTTCACATATCTGTTGGCAATTTGTATGTCTCTTTTTGAGAAATATCTGTTCAGATCTTTTGCCCATTTTTAATTAGGTTATTTGTTTTATGGCATTCAGTTGTTTGAGTTCCTTATATATTTCAGATATTAGCCCCCTATTAATTGTATAGTTTGCAAATATTTTCTTCCAATTCATGAGTTGTCTCTTCACTCTCTTTTACTGTTATTTTTTTTTACTGCAATAATATTTTCCATGTAATAGGAGAATGGCTTTTGATGACTGATGGTTGACATCCTCTTAAATCCACAACAGAAAGCAAAGGAAATTTCCCTACAGGAAAAATTAAAAAAGAAAATTAGAGAAAGACTCTGCCTCAGGTTGGGTAATGTACCCAGTCATAAATCCATCACTGTGGCTATAGGGGTAAAATACTAATGTTGGCTGCTTTGATAATATCTCTTTGTTTCACATGACATATCCCTACATCCAATTCCCTTGCCAGGTCTCATTTCAGTTGCAACAGTGATAGGCAGTTCTTTTAAAGTTTAAACTTATTCTGAAAATACTTCTCCTCGGGCAAAATCCAGATTTTATTCTGTTTTCATCCTCTGAGCCTTCGTGAAGAGCCCATATTTATGTTCAACCTAGTAAGATAGGAAAGTCAATGCTGCAGAGAGCATTCCCCTGTCAGTGGACAATGGGAGCTGGTGAATGGGAGCTGCCCTACTCATTGGCTAATTCCAGGAATCCCCAGCTTTGGTTACGTAAATTGCCTTTGCACCGCCCAACAAGCCTGCCCATCCCTCTGACAGTGCACACTGCATCCATTAGGTGTGGATTTACCCATCCCCTGGTCCTCCCTCCCACCTGCCTGACAATCTTTATATTACCCTGTATCATTCTTGACATTCCTTCATTCTGGCTTCATGATCACATCCCAAATAAACTACCATTTTTCCAATTTTTATCTCAGGCTCTGTTTTCAAGGGAACCCAAACTAAGATGCCTAACACTTGATCAATTATTTTATCTAGGTAGTTTGTTTTTCTTGTTTCTTCTCCTAATCAATAATTTCAATGTTTTAAAAATGCTGGTCCCCCGTTATCTACCAACTTTGATCTTTGATGTTTTCAAGTCTTAAAAACATCTTTGGTGTTTTCAAGTCTTCTTTAACTATCCGATTCTACATAGTTTCATATCTTTAAAAATCATCTGTACTTTGGTGATTAAAAATTTGCATTTCCAGTTGAGACTCCTTCCTTGTACTTCAGACTTTTTACCCAAATGCCAGCTAGTTATTTCCTGGAAATCTAGTAGGCATCTCAAATTTAGCCTGTCCAAGGAAAACTCTCAATACTCGCTCAAACCTGCTCTTTCCACAGTTTCCTCTAACTTAATACATGGCACCTCCATTATACCAGTTGTTGAGGCTCCAAAGTGGTATGATCCTTGAGATGTCTTTCTTTCTTTCACATCCTGCATCTAATCAATCAACAAACTTTCAAAATATACCCAAGATTCAATCATATGTTGCGACCTTCACTTTTAGTAACCGGGATAATTCCATCAGTACCCTAACTGATCTCCTTTCTCCACCCTTCCAGTCCTAAATTCTCTTCTCCAAGCAGCGCTAACAATGGTCCTTAAAAACATAAATACAGTGTTAGCACTCTACTGCTCAACATCTTCCAGCAGCTTCCTATCACGTTTGCAGGAAAAGCCAAAGTCCTCATAATGGCCTGTGAAACTACACATAATTTGATTCCTTTTATTCTATTACTGTCACCTACTTTATTCCATGCTAGCCACACCTACTTCCTTGCTTTCCTGGAATAAGCCAGACATATCCCCCAGATATCCCTGCAATTCAAACCTGTACTTCCTATAGGTCTCTACTCAAGTCGCCTTATCAGAGAGGCCTTTCTTGAATACCATATGTACCAGTCTTTCTATACCCCTTTAACCTCTTTAGTAAATGTCATTGTACTTATTACCAATCAACATATACATTTATCTGTTTCTTCATTGTCTTTCTTCTTTCTCTAAATTGTAAGCTTTATAAGGGGAAGGGATTTTCCACTTTTTTTTTTTACTTCTATAATTACAAGACCCACAAGAGGACTTGACATGTAGTAGGCTTCCAGCCTACATTTTCTGAGTGAGTGGAAGAAGATGAATGAAAGAAGATAGCTCTATTTCAGTCTATGTGACTGATTCAGTGATTAAATAGGGAGGAGGGGAGGTTCTTCTAAATAGAATCTGAAACTTAAGTGATTTGGATAATCAAGGGAAACCAGTGGGAGCAGAGCAGCTCCCCTCCCCAATGGTATGCATTATAGTCCTTTACTGTTTCTAGAATTGAGTTACACACGTGATTCTATGCTTTTGGGGGACACACACACACACACACACACACACACACAAACACCTCACAATGTTGATGAGGTAAAAGAAATGAGAGGCCTTATGAAAAGCTCAACAAATTTTGGCTTGAAAATGGAGAAAATGTTTTCCTTTGGCCCAAATGAAAAGGACATTACATAGTATAGTGAAGAAAAACTCACAAATATAATTACAGTAAATATAGCAATATTGTATTTTATTTACTATGCCTATCTTGCATAGACAGCAAGAATGCAGTATTTTAAACTTATTTAATTTTTGATAGTTTTTGATAATTTTTTAATAAATGTGTCCCTTATTATTCATTTGAATTAAAAATTGATCATTCGATAGGAAGATATTAAAGAGAAAACTCACTGGCTAATGACAATTGAATGTACTGAAGAACCTATTATAACTTTCAAAAATTATAATTTAAGAATAAATCTTCTTTTATAATATTTCTGTATTCCCTATATCAAAATGCTATAATCAACCCACTGGATCATTATGAAAACTGGATTAAAATCCATTCATCTTTTTTATTAAATTCTGAAGTATTTCTCAAATCAAGGAAAATTTAATAAATCTTTGTGGGACTTAATAACAGAAGATTTATATATCTAATAAAAAATTCATTCAGTTCCAATGGCTTTATTTAATCTGTTTTATATGTCTTCTTATCACCTATTAGATATTTTGTTTCTCAAAATTCAAAGAGTAGAAATCATTTCTAAAATAATTTTTATATAAAAATATATAGGTTACTCAGTATTCCATATGCCTATCCTTTAAAATGTGGTAGATTTGAGAGTAGCTTGCACAATCAGGGAGCATCAGAGAAAGGTCTTTTTGGCTACTGAACTTCAGATCAATTTTGTCATTTTAAGACTGTTTTCTTCATAACTCACACAGATTTTCCCTTGGGGGTTTCAGAGAATGAAGAAGAGTTAAAATTAAGCATTTTTGAAATGCATTTGAAATTCATCTCTGTCACAAACTACAGAATACAAGCTTTAGCTTCTTTTTGTTTTTAATAACAAATAAGCTACTTTACTTATGAATATTTCATAGCATGTCAAATTGTGTTATAATCCTTCTTTACTGAAGAAGAAATAAGTGTAGGTCTCATTTAAAAACTCCTTTGAGTATTTATAGCTCATCAATTAAGAATTAAGACCAATTAAAAAGGAATCTGTAAGGTTAACCATTTGCTGATAATTGGAATGGGCCTATTCTGAATATAAGCATCTGAGGATTTGAATAATGGGAGTGGCTTTGTTTCCTGAAGATAACATTAGATGACAGTGGTAATATTGATTTCCACCAACAAAGTATGTCCTTCCTTTAAGGACCAGGAGAGAGGCTTTAAAAGTGATATGAAACACAAAATAAACGAGAAGTCAGCAGTGATACAAGCTTTCTTAAGCCACGCGGGTACTGTACTCCAGCACTTACCAAGAGCTTTATGCAATAACCAACCCAGCAGCAGACTGGAAAACCTTTATTCTAGTCCCTCTTTCTCATTTACTAGTTATGCGACCTTGGGCAAACCACTTAACCTTTTGGGGCCTCATTTTTTTTTCTTATAAAATACCAGGAACTTTCACAAAGAAGCTCTGTTTGGGTTTAATACTGTCATGTGTTTTAAAAATGTATATGTTTTTAAATATGTAATATGTAACATGTTTTCTTATTGGTACTAATCTCTAAAATATGTATTAAATTGTACATTATTGTTAACATGAATGCTTTTCACATATTCTAAGCTCAAATTCTCATAGAACAGTTGGACTTCTAACCTAAAAACATTTGCAATAAACCCTCATGACTCATAAATATAACAAATACAGCATACCAATTTATTTAATAAATTATTGAGTTTGCTTCATCCTTTTTTGTTAATATCTACATCTTATGATAAGTACAAAGATGACAAAAGAAAATCTGAAGTAGCTGGGCCACATGGTACTTTATCTCCTGATAATAATTGAGTTTCTTTTTAATTGAGTGCAGCTTATTTTATTTTGATATATCTTTTTTCATTTGCTAGAAGAATATTTTGAAGGAATGTATATTTTCCCTAATATTTATATCTGCCTTTTTTTTTTTAAAGACAAGCCTAAGTCAGAGTTTATATATCAACTCCACAACTGCCCCTTTTGTCTTATTGTTGGATTTTCAACAGCCCATAAATATGGCCCAACTGTAGGCTAAGACTGCAATGTTTAGATTTGCTTATATCAGTTGCACTAATAAAATTTTCTAGCACATATAAAAACATGTCCATCACTGTATCACTGTAATCTAATTGATCAGTGGTTGTAAAAAGAAGTATAAGAAATAAACAAAAAGCTATTATAACAAAAGAAGAATTACACATCTTTTAAACTCAATTTGAGTTTCCAGTATGATAGGAAATAAATGCTGATCAGAGAACCAGATGGAAAAACAGATTGAAAAGAATTTTTTAAAGAAAACATGCCTACTAGTGTTTATTACTGTTTACAAATGTCTAGTCTTCAACCATTATACGTTTCCCTAACTTTATCCTTTTCCAACATTAGTCTTTTAACTTACTATCATTTCGTGACCAGATTCTTTCTTTACTTCAAATGTTGTCCCACGTTAAAACACATAAAATATATTATTATCTTAGTCCCTTCTGGCAGGGAATTCTTTTCCCAGGATGTTTTTATTTATTTTTAACAGCAGTGAACAAAACAGACAAGGAGTCCCTGCTTTTATGGAGTACACACTTGTGGGAAGAGGTGTGCAAACAGACTGTATAAAATAACCAAGAAGGCTTGAATGTTCCCCTCAGCTCTACTAAACTTTTGATAGGCTGCTTCTTGCATCCGGGCCCCTGATTGTCCTTTCTCCCAGGTCCTTAGAGAGCCCAGATGGCCTAACCACAGAGGTCCTCCTCTTCTTTGTCTCAGAGCATTTGCTTTTTAAAAACTTGCAATTATAAATTCTTTCTCTGCCCCTTTGAGATATAAATTTTCTCACAGCATCCTGCCAGTTTTATAATCCAGGACTGTCTTTCTTTGAAATGTAATTTTTTACATTTTGAAATGTAATTATCAAGCAAGATAGTGTCCCTATAGCCCAGTTTCTGTGGGAGGGCAGGAGCCTGACTTAGGTAGATACCTTGGTCCAAGTTGTAAAACTACCTAATATCATAAAAACATAAGAAAGTTTGCTTTTCCTTAGGGTAAGGTCAATTAGCAAACCCAGATGGCCTATGATCCCTTCCACCCCAGCTTTTAAAAACTCTCCAGTACATTGTTTCAGTAAAATTTAGTTCAGACTATGTTTTGGTTTCTCTCCCTTATTGCAAAAACCTTGAATATGTTTACCAGTTTAATTTTGTCTGGTGCAATTTTTGCTTTGACAAACCTAAAAATATACTGTGAGGAAAAATAAAGCAGGGTGTAGGGCACTAATGTTGTAAGGAGTGTGTCTTTGCAAATGTAAGTAGAGTGATCAATATTTGAGCAAACACTTGACAAAGATTTAAAGGCGAATAAAAATCCTTGCAGAAGGAGCCTTCCAGACAAAGGAAAAGAGTCAATTCAAAGCCTCAAGGTGTGGATTAAGATGCATGAGGTGGCCAGTGTAGTTATAGTGAAGTGACAAGGGTAGAGAAATACAGTATAAAATCATACAGATTACAGAAGCCAGGAATACAGTGCCTTGTAGACCATTGTAAGAAAGAATGTCCACTTTTACCCCAAAGTAGGAAAAAAGGTTGTCACTGGAGGAATTTGAGCAGGAGCAGATCATAATCTGACCTGCATATGTTTTAAAAGGGCCATTGCTATATCAAAAATAGACATTCAGAGACAAGAGTAGTGAAGCAAGGAAACCAGTTAGAAGCTTATTGCAATAATTTGAGAGAAAGAGAGAGAGGAGTGAGAGAATGGGTCTTGAACCAAAATAGAGTGGTGGTGTTGATAAGTTGTTGGATTCTGTACATATTAATATTTTGAGTATATTGTGAAGGAAAAGTCAATAATATTTTCTAACAGATTGAGTTATGAGAATGAGACATGTCAAGGATGGATTGAAGTGTTATTGTTCTATTTTGTTTTTGTGCATTGTTTGGTTTTGATGTTTTGTTTTTGTTTATTTCTCTTTGAATCATCGTGATCTTATTAACTGAGATGGTCAGTCAGGGAGGAAGTTCAGAAATTAAATTTTGAATATGTTATGTTAAAATACCTATTATTTTATCAATACTTGAGGGCCCCCCGTCTGAACAAGTAATACAAAAATTGATTTCAAAAAGTTATGAGAATCAACAAAGGTGATACATAAAAAGTTCTTAGACCTGTGCATAGCATATAACAAGGGCCTTAAAATGTTAATATATTACATGTACACCTGTAGTTGTTGAACCTATCAGATTCAATGCTTCCTTTAAGTACTCAGAAATAAAACGTATAAATAATATAATTTTCTATATGATTAAAACATAAAGCTGTGACTATGCTTTAAAAATAATGTCAATAAATAATCTCATCATAAATGCTAAATATAGCACTATGTCCATCATGGTGCTAAATATATTAAAACTAAGGAGGCTAGAAATAATGTAAGATTTTTATAATAATGCTTATTGACAAAACCCAAAGAAATTTTGGGTTTTATATGTCCTTGCTAATTTTTAAAAATTGATTATAAATTTGTTACAAGAAACATATTTCTGTGTTAAATATTTTCAATAAGCTTTATTGATTTTGGGCTAACTGTGCTATTAAACTAAAAATGTTTTCAATTTTCATTTAGTTGCTAATGCTATAGTATATAGAATAAATATGCCTCAAGTTAATAAATTATTCAATAATTTTGAGAGAATATCTTCTCAAAGTCTAAAGCTGTATTATATTTAAGCTTCCCTCTTCATAATGAACTTCATAGTTTGAAATTTTTATAAAAGTTATTTAAAAATTAGGTGTTACTAATTTATATTTGTAGTGGGTTTAATATGGCAGGATATTTAAAAATAATTCTAAACAGAAGACAGTTCTCTGCTTTATAGGAAGTATAGCATCCCTAGCTCCTATCCACTAAATGCAATAGCACCTCATCTCCACTGTAATAACTAAGAATGCCCTCATAAGTCTTCAAAATGTCCCCATTGTGACCAGTGATTTAGACAAACACAGTTGAGGTCTTTTGTTCATAAATCAAAGGAGGCAATACAGCAAGTCATATGTAAATGATTGCCAGTTGCATTTTGAATATCCATTTCTTTGACAAAATATAGGTGCACAGAAAATATCTAAGTGACTATTCAGTTCTTTTACCTAAATACCTAAGGTTGGCAAACATATTTCTCATTTTTTAAATGAGAATGTTAAGAATATATAAATGCATAATTTAGTTTATATAAATTTTAATTTATATAAAGTACATTATATATCCCGTGGAATATCTTAATAGTGCATGACCACAATAACATTCATGCAAGTATAATGGAAGGTGATATTCTTCAATCAGGGGACAAAGAATATACGATTCATGTTAGTTAACCTTTATAGATCATTCATTTTAAGACAGATATTCTAATAGATATTTTGCATATTACATGGGGTCCCACCATCGTGATTGAAATCTGGGAGTTCATTTCAATGGTAGCAACTCTTAGCATTATCCTTAGCCTACTGAGGAGAACTATACCAGAGCTTTCCAAGAATGACCTCTGGAACAGGACTGAGAATCCAGAGATGAAACCATCTGCATATGGTAATCTAATCTTTGACAAAGCTGACAAAAATATACACTGGGGAAAAGAATCTCTTTTCAATAAATGGTGCTGGAAAAACTGGATAGCTACATGCAGAAGAATGAAACTGGATCCCCACCTCTCACAAAAATCAATTCAACATGGATAACAGACTTAAACCTAAGGCATGAAACCTTAAGAATTCTAAAAGAAGATGTTGGGAAGGCCCTTTCAGACATTGGCCTAGGCAAGGAATTTTTGAAGAAGAACCTCAAAGCAATCACCGCAGCAACAAAAATAAATAAATGGAACCTGATCAAATTAAAAAGCTTCTGCACTGCCAAGGAAACTATCATTAGAGCGAATAGACAGCCCACAGAATGGGAGAAAATATTTGCTCTCTATATATCTGATAAAGGGCTGACAACCAGAATCTATCTAGAACTCAAAAAAATCAACAAGAAAAAAATCAAACAACCCCATCAACAAATGGGCAAAGGAAATGAACAGAAACTTTTCAAAAGAAGACAGAATAATGGCCAGCAAACATATAAAAAAAAATGCTCAACATCTCTAATCATTAGAGAAATGCAAATCAAAACCAAATGAGATATCACCTAACCCCAGTGAGACTAGCCTCTATCAAAAAATCGCAAAACAACAAATGCTGGCGAGGATGTGGAGAGATAGGAACACTCTTACACTGCTGGTGGGACTGCGAATTAGTGCAACCTCTGTGGAAAAGAATTTGGAGATACCTCAAAGAGCTAAAAACAGAAATACCATTCGATCCAGCAATAGCACTATTAGGCATCTACCCAAACAAGCAAAAAACATTCTATGACAAAGACATCTGCACCCGAATGTTTATGGCAGCACAAGTCACTATTGGCAGCACAAGTCACTATTGCAAGGATGTGGAAACAACCCAAGTGACCATCAATTTATGAGTGGATTATTAAAATTTGGTACATGTATACAATGGAATATTACTCAATCATAAGAAATGACAGTGATCTAGAACCTCTTATACTTTCCTGGATTAAACTTAAGCCCATTATCCAAAGTGAGGCACCACAAGATTGGAAGAATGGGCTCCACTTGTACTCACCATCAAATTGGTACTAACTGATTAACACTAGGGTGCTCACATGGCAGAAATACTCTCCAGGGATTAGGGGGATGCGGGGGTAAACCTGCAACTAAAGGACACGGGGAGCATTGCAGGGGGGAAGGGCATGCCTCTAACCCTCGCTTGGGTGAGGCAAAGACATAAAGTGTAACCATAATGTTTGTATCCTCATAATACCCTGAAATAAAAAATAATAAAAAAAAAGAATGCTGCTGCCCCCTTGTTTCCCACTGCTTTATTGAAGGGAGAGTTTCTGGTCTCTCTCAGGGGATATGGTAGGTAGTGAATATGTGGGATGCACATGGCAAAATCCACTGTTACATTATCATTTACAGCCTTTGACTGTTTCCTCTATGTTATGCCACATAAGTTGTAGCATTTTAAGCTTATTACCATTAGTTCACCATTGACCCAGCATTTCAGTCAAACATTAAAGCAAACTCTACAACTAATATGTTAAATCTAAAATGCCTGTACATATGTCCTTATATCTATAATTGGACTAACCGATTGTATGTTCATTCCTGCTTGGACTAACTCACACATTGTATTAGCCAGGGTTCTCCAGAGTAACAGAACCAATAGAAGATAGATTGATAAATAGATAGATGATAGGGGATTTATTAAGAGAATTAGCTAACATGATTACAGAGGCTGTGAAGTCCCATGATACGCCATATGCAAGCTGGAGAACCAAGGAAGCCAGTAGCATGGCTCAGTCCAATTCTGAAGGCCTAAGAAGCAGGGGAGCCCACAGTATAACTATCAATCATTTCGCCTCTGACTGAAAATCGGAGTGGGGGTGGGGGGTCCTGAAGTCTGAAAGCCAGAGAACCTTGAGTTCTGATGTTCAAAGGCAGTAAAAGATGGGTATTCCAGCTCCAGGAAGAGGGAGAGAAACAGAAAGAGAGAGAGAGAGAGTAAAATTCACCTTTCCTCTTTATGTTCTATCGAGGCTCTCAGCTGATTGGATGTTGCCTGCCCACATTGATGAGGGCAAATCGTACTCAGTCCACTGATTGAAATGCCAATCTCTTCTGGAAACCCCTTCACAGACACACTCAGAAATAAATAATGTTTTGCCAGCTATCTGAGTATCCTTTAACCTTTAATCATCACACATGGGTTCTATAGGATTCTGCATATAAAACATTACAGAGTTATACAATTCTTCTGGAGTATAAGATGTTTCCTTCTAGGTCAGGCTTTGTACTTGTCATCCCTAGAGAGTGCTGGGATTTAAAACAATAAATCTAGAATCAATGAGAGATGATGGGATAGGTCTTGGGGAAAATAACCTTCCCCTTGCAAGGCAACTACTTTAGATTCAATTATTATAGGATCTAAAAAAGCAAAGGAAGATTAGTATCCACATTCAAATGAGAAGGAGTTGGGCTGCTTCTATCAGAAAGGATGGGTCAGATGGGTCAGAATTTCTACCATCACAGCCAGGTTCAGTGGCCACTTGGTTTTCTAAAAACTTCATTTTAATAGATATTTCACTCCAAACAGCTTGCAGAGATAATTTAATTAACTGTGATGCCATTGTATGTCAGACATTACTAAAATACTACTTTTCATTGGCAAGGAGCTCAGCCAACACTGGTTTTTGTCTCCAGGTCAAAACATAAACAAATCAATGCTAGAATCCTGTATTTGAGTGTCTATCTCCCTGGTACCAACTAATGTAGTACTAGTGGGGTAGTAGAGTACCCAGTACTGTAGGTCCAGTTAGGAAAACAAGCCCCATTAGATATATCAAAAGTAGATTTCATGCACAGAATTGGTTACAGAAGGACTAGGAGGCCAGAGGAGCAAAAAGGATGCTCAAATTCATCTAGAGTATTGCATGAAACATCTACTACCACTAGATTGAGGAGAACACAAAGGAAGAAGTGGCATAACTGGAACCTGGAACTCAATGGGACCTGAAAGTATGGTGCTTGACCTTCTGGGGGAAACTGCACAGCTGATACTCAGACATCTGAAAAAGGGATGTGACCCAGTCAATGCTCATTATATGTCACACTCTGGGAGAGGAAACGTGGGCAAGGATGCACTTTGATTGTCAAGGCAGTATAGTGCAACTGTTGCTGGAACTTCAGCAGGGACAGCATAAGACTGCCATAAGCTGGCTGGTGAGCTATACCAACCAGGATTTGAAATAAAAAAATAGCATCTTCTCCCATATTTCCATCTTCCAATCTTCTACTTAGGCCTTCCATTGGCAGAACCTAATAGGCATAGATACGTTTGTCCTTTCTTGGGCATAAAAGTTTAAGAAATTTAATTTGCAGTGTCTCAGCATCACAGAGCAGAGGATAGAATAGTAAACTTAGAGCTGAAATTACCAGCACTCATCAATTAACTCATTTTACCAACACAACAATGTGGTAATACAGTGTTAAGATCTTTTTATAGAAAAGGAAACCAAGGATGAGAGAAATTAAAATATCTGTTCAAGTGTACACAGCTAGTAAGTACAGGTGCTGAGATTTGACACCAAATAGCATATGTTGAAATGGAAAAACCAAAATGAATGTGAATTTGACATCATGGCACAGAACTAATTTGGTCTAGCTAGATGATTCCTCTAAACCCTAGGCTTAATACATGCTCTATCTTGGTTAAAAATGCTATAAATATTTACACATTTTATCATGCTTTTGGCATATATCATATTAATGGAAAATAATACAGAAAATGATACATGCTAAAAGTCCATTCAAACTCAAGCAAATCAGCAAGAAAAAATCAAACAACCCCATCAAAGAGTGGGCAAAAGACATAAACAGAAGCTTTTCAAAAGAAGATAGACAAATGGCCAATAAATATATGAAAAAATGCTCAGCATCACTAATCATCAGGGAAATGCAAATTAAAACCACAATGAGATATCACCTTACTCCTGTTAGAATGGCTTTTATTAAAAAGTCCAAAAATAATAGATGCTTATATGGATGCAGAGAGAAAGGAATGCCTCTATACTGTTGGTGGGACTGCAAATTAGTACAACCTCTATGGAAAACAGTATGGAGATGCCTCAGAGAACTAAAACTAGACCTACCACTTTGATCCAGCAATCCCACTGCTGGGTATTTAACGAAAGGAAAAGAATCCATTTTATCAAAAAGACACCTGTACTTGAATGTTTATTTCAGCATAATTCACAATTGCAAATATGTGGAATCAAGTGAAGAGCCCATCAATTCATGAGTGGATTAACAAAATGTGGTATGTGTATACCATGGAATACTGCTTAGCCATGAAGAAGGATGACTTAATGCCTTTTGGAACAATTTGGATGGAACGGAAGACCATTATCCTAACTGAAGTTTCTAAAGACTGGGAAAAAAACACCACATGTACTCACTATTAAATTGTAAGTAACCGATGAACACACATGTGCATAGAGAGAAGTAAAACTCAATGGAAATCAAGAAAAGGATGGGCAATAACCTACTTAACAGGTACAGTGAACACTATCTGGGTTATAGGAACACTTATAACCATGACTCAGGCATTATAAAAGTGATTTATGTGACCAAATATAGTTGTACCCCTGTAATACTTTGTAATACAAAAAAATTAAATAAAAAAACAGAGTTCTATACTTAATTTAATAATATTATACCAATATTAATTTACTGGTTTTGACAATGTACTGTGGTTATGTAAGATATTACATTGGGAGAAGCCGAGTACAGAGTACATGGGAACTCTGTACTAGTTTTGCAATTTCTTATGAGGCTTAAACTATTTCAAAATAAAAAGTTATTTAAAATTGATTTTAAAGTTGCTATGTAACAATATGAGACCACATTAAAATATGTACATGTAAATGAAAAATTATAATATTAAAATTACTAAACTACTTGGATTAAATAGAGTAGTGGCTACCCTTGAGCATTTACCATTCAAAACCCACTGCTAAGTTTTTACCAAAATTTATAAATTGTGTGATAATCCTTGCAGTTATTATTACCCCATTCCATTGATAACGAAACCAAGGCTCCAAGAGTTTTGCTGACTGAGAGTACAACTGGCAGATGCCAAAGCTCATGCCATTTCCATTGCAACCCTCCGCCTTTTGTAGAATTTTAAGATGTTTTCATCAAAGAGCTCATCTTGTCTAGCTCACTACTCAGTGACATTGTCAAGTGTGACTACTCCATACTGTCTCACCCTGCTCATTCAAAAAAAAAGTTTAAAATTTGACAATATGCATACTGTTCTTTGTAATGATATAACATATTATACTTCCAGCTTGCTAGCTTGAATGACCCAAAACTGAACAGTTGCTTAACAGCTGTGGGATTTTAAAAGTTCTTGGACCACGTATTTGTAGACTTTCCTCTCTCATAACTATAAATAAACAAAACTTCTAGGAGAAATATACACCTCAGTTTCAGTATTATAATTTCTGTGCTTACACATTTATACAAATGTATTTGTAAAGAATGTCATATTGACCTGAAATCAATGATGTTATTAAGCTACTCATCTGACAAATTCACTACTATTAGCATCATGCACATTTATGTTTGACAGATATACTGTATTATCTCTCTTTTTGCATGTCTTTCTTGTCTGTATAGAAATACAGAATTATTTTTAGGCTATATGAAAAGTCAAGTAATAATTTCTTGTGTAAGAAAATTATACAAATTATATTAAAATTATAAAAATTATATAAAACGTATTATTAGTTTTAACACTGAATTTGGAGCTTTGATTAATTTTTCAAATGACTAAGATGTTCATCAATTAAAACAAAACCAAATTCTTTGTAAATAAATGTCTTATCCCATAGTTTTATCACTGATGGTTGACTTTCAAAGAGCAAAGTAAGTTTGCAGTTAGTTTACCCTGCTAACTATGTTTCATTTCTAAATTATAAGAAAAGAGGAAAACTCTCTAAGAATTTTTTTATCACCCAAATTGAAAATACTATACTGGGTAAAAATTCTTGGGATTACGCTCAGAAATGTGTTACATACTCATTCAGTATACCCATTCCATCATTTATTTTTGGATTACATTTACATGTTTGATAATATGATAACCATGATACATTACTAACAGTTTTATAGTTTCTGGGATTGAATGATGTTTAATGATACTAAGAGACTTAATGTCCCTTCAGAGAGTCGTAATTTATACCTGCATGGCAGTTCACATTTAAAGATAAGGCAACCAAAATTTAGGGAAGTTTAATAGTAAGCCCTGAGCTAAATGAAAAGGACATTATGGGATAGTGTGTGTGTTTGTGTGTTTAAATATTAGAAATACCTGAACTTGTTCATATGCCAAAACAAATTGGGATAGAGAGGGACTTCAGAGACACAGGAATAAGTGGATAAAATATTAGGCAGACCTGCCCAAAGACTCATAGAGTGAAGCAATTGGGGAAAAAAACTAGTTGGCTCATATCTTAGTGAAGTAGTAGCTAGAAAATTTTGTTTCATAATACTCAGCCACATCACAACATTTCATGATTCATATGTTTTAAGTCATTTTAATCTATATAGTTCCACTTAAAACATTGTTAATGATTAAATGTATTGATGGACATACAATAATAATGTATTAAAAAGAGAAGTAGGATTAACTTACCCCTTTGAACCTGAAGTCCAGAAATAGAAACCAAATAAAGTTTGTAGTAAATATGAAAAAAAAATTAGGCAGACCTGAATGCGATATGATTTATTTAACTTGTCTAATTTCCCTAAGCTTTGTTGTCCTCATCTCTGATGTTGGAATATCAATTGTACCTTCCACATAGGATTATTTTGAATATTAATTGAGATACTTTTGCAAAGTGCTCAGCATAAAAAGTATTCCATAAATTACTATTCCATACCTTTCTTTCTTTACTAAAATAAAGATAAAGGACATAGAGTCCAGATGTAGAATGCCTGGATCAAATACATGGCCTTCCATTTACTAGTTTTATGATTTGGGGGCAAATTGCTTAAATTTTCTATGCTTTAGTATCCTCATGTGTAAAGAAACTACATCTCTGAGGATTAAGCAATTTAATATACATAAATTACTTTAAAGGGCATGTTACATATTAAGGGTTATAATAAGGTTTTATCATTTTTTTCTTCTGCCATCATAATCATCAGAATCAATTTTGCAGAAAGAACAGTTGTACTTATTACTGTCTCATCTTTCTCATCTTAACCCGATACTATCTAGCTTTATCCCCCCTCTCTCCCCACAATTTCCTATTCATTTTTTTTTAGGATTGCTGTTCATTCTCTATTTATAAAACCCAATGTCCTCTTTTCAGTTCTAATTCTAGTTAAATATGGGTTTTCCGCTCTTCCTTATCATCTCCTTCCTTCCTTTTTATAATTCTACCCCTGGCTTGCCTTATACCTCTGGTTGTTTTTCCTGCATTATAAGGCTCCTTTGTTCTACACTCATTTTCTTTTTAACATACAATGCTGGCATTAGTCAAGGACTCTGTTTTTAAACCTTTCCCTTTCTTACAGTGAAGTTTATTGCTGGGCAATTTCATCTATGACTGGGACCTCATCATCTAACATACAAATCAATGCTACTAGCCTATATGTCTCTCTTTCTGGTCTTGCCATAAACGTCAGAGCCTCAGAGATGCCTTTTTATATTTCCCAGATGAAGTAGGCCTAAAAATAGTTCATAATTCTGTCAGAATTTTGATAATTTATAAATATTTAAGAGAATCGAAGTACTTTTCTCAAATTATATGTTCATTATCCTGTCTTCATCACTAACCCGTAAGCTATACAGGGTTCCAAATCTGTGTATCACAGTGTATCACAATGCCCTTCAGCATGCCAGACACATTTCTGACATTCAGTTATGTTTGTTGACTGATCATTGAATTGAATCTTGAGTTCTGTAAGTGAACATACACAACCATTTGCAAATATCAACCTGAATGTTCCAACAGGCCCCAGAAGCACAAATCCAAAAGGCAAATATTATGTACCTTCTCTGGTCTCTATCTACTTCCACGGACTCATTGCCTCTGCAATTATTTGCCTGCAAGAAATTTCCTTGGCAACTTCTCCAAGAAATTTTCTTGAAGTTAAAGCCTAGATAATAGATTTTAGAGCATACCTAACTTCCCATTGGCCTATTGAATGAATGATTGATATTGCTGATTTTTGCTTCATATATAGCTTGGTACATTGAAAATTTTTCCCATTGCTGTACTATGAATAATCTCTTCATAAACATAAATGTATCACTCATAGATGGCAGGAGTAGTATATTTTCAGCATATTTTTAAATGGGAAGCTAGGAACCATACAAAGGGTACTGCCTCTCCCCCTCCCCCCCCCGCTTTTTTTTTTTTTACAAAAAGGTAACATAATAATAAAAATGGAACTGTTTGGGGAAGCATTGTGAGCTCTTAGACCTCCTTGGCTTATGAGATCACTCTACTGGGGTCATGGCTCATTCTCTGTCAACTGGCTGAAAAGTAAGGAGCAGCCACAAGTCATCTATCAACAGAGCTGGGACTTAAACTTCTGAAACACCAGCCATGAGCTGAGTTAGGTCCCCATTTTTTTCTGTATAACCTCGTCCAAATATTCCCCAAATGGAAGTTAAAGAAAAGAGATTCCATTGACTTACATGGAAAAATCCCCATTCTCTGTTTGCCCTTTGGTGTAGAATTTGCTTTATCATGACCCTTATGGGTATTTATAATTTTACTTACTCTAACCATTTATATCTTATTAAATACATATCCATTTCTAAAACCTCATATGGCTCTTCCACAGAGAAATTTCATTTTTATTATCATCATTGTCATCATTCAAAAAAATGAAAAATATACATTGCCCTTGCCATCCAAGAGTAATGTGATATTTTTAATAGTGGAATATTCCTAGTATAGCAAGGGTATAAAATTTCAATGCTCCAAGCTACATATAAAGCAAAAGCTAGCAATATCAATCATTCATTCAACAGCCCAATGGGAAATTAGGTTCATTCTAAAATCTATTATTTATATTGTAATTACAAGAAATTTTCTTGTATCCAAATAATCAAACAAACAAACATCAAAATGAGGGAAAGTGTTCAATCACAATTACAGCTATTTTTAGGAACATAATCGAAGGGACAGGAAATAAATAAAATCTTCATTTATTTTTCTTTGGAAGATAAGTTTTTCTGAGGGTTACAAAATCCAAGCAACACATTCTTAACAAAGTGGAATGAAATTTCAAAGTTAGACTGTCAACTTTATAGAGGGAATGGCTTTGGATTATTTCTACAATTCCATAATTAGATATGGCTGCTTTAAATTTATATATATTTTATACAAGTTATACATGTACAATGTATACAAGTGTATTTACATACAATGTGTGTATATATATATATCTCTATATATAACCTATATTTGAATGACCAAATTGTATTTATTTTTTCATTGCACTCTGTATATCTAGTACATGTTGTTATATCACTTCAACTGGTTTTAGTCTGAAATGGATTTTTATCTAGGCTAAGAAGAAATTCAGGGTAATTCAGTTAGTATATATTCTTTCAAATTTTGGAATTAGGAAGAGATGAACCTTAAAGTTTTTATATTGGCATTGATTGCTTTTAAATTTTCTTATATAAACTCAGTGCTGTGTTCCTTCACTCAGCCTGGTCTCTCTTCAGGCTCTCCTTACTGCCAAGATCAGCATTTTTTTTTTTTTTTGGATGCTATTAGCTTGTAAAGCTAAGGCATTTGGGATTTACTGGAAAATAAAAATAGGTTTGAACTTGTTCATATTCACCTGCTGTTCTCAAGATGAAAACACTCAGGAAGCAATTTGGAACTCCATAAGATTTTTTTACTTTTTTAATTTAAGGAAATTATTATATTTAATGAAAGTATGCAAGTTCAATTTTGTACCAGAGAGAGAACCACTAAGATGTAGATAGTCATGTCCTGGTAAAAGCCTAAAACCTATTTTTGCTTCCATTTTTTACCTTTCAATCATGTATAAGTTTAGTTTAAGAAAAGAGCAACAATATGTACAATATGTCATTATAACTTTTCTCCGTCCTGAGACTACAAAATTTTGGTGAGTGGTTTCTAGGGAGTGTGCACCATTTCCAGTTTTACTGTGAACACATATGCCCCTCAGAGTGATAAAGTATGCAGGTTAGATTAGAGGGACACTTCCAACACCAAAATATACTTACTGCTAGCCAACAACAGTACCTGAATCATTTATTATTAGAGTTATTCTTGTTTTTATTGGATTTTATTTTTTTTTTATTTCAGGGTATTATGAGGGTACAAACATTTTGGTTACATTTGATGCCTTTGCCTCACCCAAGCGAGGGTTAGAGGCATGCCCTTCCCCTCTACAATGCTCACCGTGTCCTTTAGTTGTGGGTTTACCCCCACATCCCCCTAATCCCTGGAAAGTATTACTGCCATGTGAGCACCCTAGTGTTGACCAGTTAGTACCAATTTGATGGCAAGTACAAGTGGAGCCCATTCTTCCAATCTTGTGATACCTCACTTTGGATAATGGGCTCAAGTTCAATATAGGAAAATATAAGAGGTGCTAGATCACTGTCATTTCTTATAATTGAGTAATATTCCATTGTATACACATACCAAATTTTAATAATCCACTCATGGATTGACGGTCACTTGGGTGTTTCCATATCCTTGCAATAGTGAATTGTGCTGCCGTAAACATTCGGGTGCAGATGTCTATTATAGCGTATCTTTTGCTCTTTTGGGTAGATGCCTAATAGTGCTATTGCTGGATCGAATGGTATTTCTATTTTTAGCTCTTTGAGGTATCTCCAAATTCTTTTCCACAGAGGTTGCACTAATGAGAGCCCATCTAAAACATGAGACTTCTATTCAGCTAGTTCTAGGCTCAAACCCAGATCCTGCTTCTTATGAACTATGTGCCAATGGACAAGATACTTCTCTGAGATTTGACGTCTTAATCTGTAAAATGAAAACATTAACACAGGTCATATAAAATTATTGTGACAATTCAATGAGATAACTGAGTTCAGAAGTATCTGGCATAGAGTAGATACAGAATAGATGTTCTGTTTCTTTTTCTCTCATATCTTTTAATATGATTTTGACACATTTTTTTGAAAAGGTCTGTTTGCATGTTAATTGTGATAGTTTTGTCATTCCAGAAATATTTTAGCAGAAAATTGGGTGTGGGGGGCAGCTATTTAGGCCCTGAAGTGGTAGGTTACAATTATTACAACAGAGACCTCATTTACTTGAAATTTCCCTCTGGGGTTGTGTTACCTCCTTTTTGAAACCTCTCTTGCACATGCACTTAGAACAAATGCACATCATCCCAACAACTCCCTCTAGTTTCCTATGTTCTCCCCTACATTCAAGATTAAAACTATGGTTGAGCTTAATATTTTCTCCCAGTATGTAGGCTGCCTTTTTATTTTGTTGATCATTTCTTTTGCTGTGCAGAAGCTTTTTAGGTAAGGCCCATGTCAAGGAACTTTCCCCCCATGTTATGTTCTAGTTTTATGATTTCAGTTCTTATGTTTAGGTCTTCTAACCACTTTGGGTTGATTTTTGTGTATGGGGTAAAATATGCTGTAAGATAAGGTATCAGATATGGTCTGATAAGTGTTTAATATCTGAAATATATAAGGAACTCACACAACCCACAACAGGTATGTGGAAAAAACTAAATATGACTAATAATCAGGGAAATGCAAATATACACTACAATGAGCTATTACCTCACACATACTTGATTTTCAAAAATAGCCAAGAGATAACAGGTGCTGGTGAGGATGTGGAGAAGAGAAGAGGGAACCCTGTGGGAATATAAGTTAGTATACCCATTATGGAAAATAGTATGGAGGTTCCTTAAAATATTAAAGATAAAACTACCATATGACCCATAATTCCCTATGCTGGGTATATAGCCAAAGAGAATGATATCATCCCCTGGCAGAGACATCTACAATCCCATGCTCATTACAGCACCATTCACAATAGCGAAGATTTGGAAACAACCTACGTGTCCATTGGTGGATGACTGGATAAAGCAACTGTGGTATATGTGCACAACGAATATTATCCAGACCTATAAAAGAAGAAGATACTGCCATTTGTGGCAAGCTGGATAAACCTAAAGGACATTATGTGAAGTAAAATAAGCCAAAGAAAACCAAATATCTAAAATATGATCTTACTTATATGAGGAATCTGAAAAAAAATCAAATACTTAAAGTGTAGAAAGGTGGTTATCCGGTGGAGGGAGGGGGAAGAAATGAGTAGAAATACACTAACGGGTACAAATTTGCAGTTATTAGAATGAATAACTAGATATCTGAAGTACAGCATGAAGACTATAGTTAACAATATTGTATACTAAAAAGTTGCTAAGAAAATAGATTTTAGGGGCCACACACACACATACACACGCACACACACACACACACAGAGGAAGGTGACGGTGCTGAATAGGTTAACTTGCTTAACTGTAATAATCATTTCACTATGCATACGTGTATCTAAATATCATGTTGTGTACCTTAAAGATACACAAAAATAAACGTCAAACTATCAGTGTAGCTTTGCCCATTGAATGAAATGGATAATGGAATGTGTCCCTTTATGTTGTCTAAAATTTTTATGCTTCATATTTACAAATTTGTATTAAATTATTAGTCACCATTCATAGGACCAAATATTTTTCTGCCTTAATCTTTCCACAGTACTCTGTCACATGTCTGCAGATGGGCTTATTTGAGAAGAAAGAAAATAAGACAGGCAAATGAAAAACTGTAATTGACAAAGAGCTAAAAGGTGTTCATGGAATAAAAACTAAGAAGACTCTGTTACTTACCTTTTAGCAAAGTAACAAATCTTGAGTGCTTTAGGTTATTTTTGTAATTCTGAGTATCATTTTCTACTTTCAGGGGGAAAAAGCCCTGCAAGTTAATAAGAATTTTTTATCCTTTTGTACAAAATTATAAACATTTTTAAAGTATAATACAGTGCAAGATATCAGGAATGACTCTACCCTTCAATCTGGTTAATTTGTATCTCCAAAGAATTTATGGTCCCAGCTATGTGAAATATAAAGCAGTTAGTGTTTCTGGATAAGATTAGCAAAAAAGAAAAGAATTAGAAAATATTAGTTTTTTACATATTAATATGTATGATTGTTTCACAGCATTTATGTGGTTTAAACTAGTGCTGTCAAAGAAAAAAAATTAACCTCTGAAGCCTTTCTTCAAAGAAAATATTTAGAGAAACCAAATATGGAAAAGAGACTGAAAAATGGAACTCCTTCTTATTGAAGTTCTGACCACTTATATCTTAGCTATATATCTTTAACTTGGAATACTCTGCCTTTCATCTTCAACATCAAAATGTAACCCATCCTCGAAGGATCGATTTACATTCAAATTCATATTTTAAGCTTTACTTCTCTATCTCAGGAAAAAAATACCTATCTTCTACATTTTATTGACAATGCAGAATGCGTCAAAGTATGCTATGCCTTCACTATCTGCACATGTCTTAACTCTCCACAGTAAGCTATAAACTTCTCAAGCATAGGAAACATGCATTTTATTCTTGTACTCCTGTCCAGCACAGTTTTTGATAGATACTCATGGGACATTTATCTAACTGAATTATTTAATGACATATAAAATGTCCAAACTAGTACAGTGCCTTTAATAGTTTCTTCTCACCCAATGTAACTCCACTTAATGAAAGGTGACATAGCTCTCTATCGCCATGCCTGAGGGAATCCTCCTGGGCTCTACATACTGTTTTTCCCTTGGACTTACTCATTTCATCTAACTGAAACCTATTTCACATCTTTTATTTACTTCAGGTATCTGCTACCCCCTTTTCAAAATTTCTTTGAAGTTGGTACTTTGTATTTCTCTTTCATTTTCAATATTTTTGTGGAAGTTCATCTTTCATTCAGTGACTCTCTCTTTGGTCATCATTTTCTCATCCCTTTAGATATAAACACATACGCACACATGCACACACACTACCATGTGACTTGGAAGTTATATCTAGACCATTTGATTACTTTTGTTTTTGTGGTACTGACTATCCTATTTCCATAGCAGGGAATTTTAAGTATAAAATATAGTTTTCTTAGTGAACGGCCATAAGATTCAAGAGAAAGAGCATGCACTGGTTCTTAATTTTGCTCAGAATGAAGTCCAAAAATAAAAATTAAATAAATTATAATAAAAAGCAAGCTAATTTGGGCATGAGAAAAATAATCAAGAAAAAAATATTGCTCCACATTCAATCACCTTGGCATTTTTCCCCAATTTTTTCCATGTCGTAACCATTATGTATTTTGCTCACATTTTGCCTATTATTAATCTCCAAGCCAAAGAGAAAAGACATTTTATATAACATGTCACCTTTTATTATCCTTCCCTCTACTTCTAGAATTGACCAGAATATTAGGTGGATATCTATAAATGTGGAAGCGGAAATGGCCATATGGATCCACTGAGCCATATACATGGTTGGCGGACATATTCAATAGCAAATATGATTTGCTTAAATGTCTGTGTTCTGAACACAAAAAGTAGCATGTAAACAAATGGGGCACAAGGACTGTCCAATATAATTTAGAGTTGTAATTTGTGGAGTCTCATGTAGACAGGTAAATTAAAAAAAAAAAAAAAAAACAACAAACAAACAGAGATACCAGAAGAAATAACTGGTGATAGACAAGAAAAATGTCAAGGGGTTGAAGCAAACCATACTGACCAAGAAGAATTCAGAGAAGAGACAGTATTGGGTTGGAGCAGTACATGGGGAGAGATGTCAGTGCTTAATGAGGACAAATTTGAAGACATGTCTAAAATAGCAGGTAAGCATGGGGAAATCGAGTGGAAAAGAAGATATAAAGAAAAAAGGAAGAAAGGAAGGAAGGAAGGAAAGAAGGAAAGAAGACTAAAACTTGGAAGTTTTAAATCAAAACAAAATCAAAATTTATAGTTGAAGTGTGGGGATTAGGAAAAGAGGAAAAATCCAAGTACAAAGGAAGAGTGAAAAAAATAATATTCAGTGGAAGGGGAAAGAAAATAACAAATTTTCTCTGCTTTTAGTAAGATGGTGGAAAAAACAAATAATATGGATAAGCTATATATCTCACCTAATGGAAGAATATCATTTCCACTAATTACTTTTTGACATTAAGTAATATCTGAGAAGGCAAGTTTAAAAGCAGCAGGTGAGTGTGAAAACAGTAAAGAAACAGAAAGAAAATAAATATGACTCCTGGGTAACTTTTCTTACATAATAACGAGAAAAAACAAAAACAAAAATAATCCTTTCAAACAGGAGAAAGAGAGAAAAAATAATGGAAGAACAGGAAAGATAAGAGTTTGAAATCCCAAGACTAGAAACAAATGTCTGGAAAATTGTCAACATTAAGCAAATTCTTTGTACAAAGATGTCTTTTATGAAATTTGAAGTAATTATTACCATAGAGAAGCAAAACAAAGGCAACATTGGGATAGGAAAGTGGAATTGTAACTATCAAGATAGGTAATGAGGGAAAATTCTAAGGAAGTAGTAAATATTTAATACAGAAAACCACCTAAGGAGGAGCATAAAGTATTTAAAAAACAAACAGCTGAAGGAAACAGGCGTTTTTTAAAAAAAGATTGTAACAGGACACAAATGCATTGTATACATTTGTGCAGTCCAAATATAAGGCACGTACAAGGTACACATAATTTTGTTACAACTGATTTACAATGCTCCATCTCAGTAACCCCAGACGTGGCAGCAATTTGAAAATACTATTCCTTTGGGATATTTTAATGAAGCATGGCATAGTAAAAAGACAGGTTTGCAATCATATCTGATTCGGACTTGCCACATAGACTTAAATTGAGAGTGGATGACACAGTAAACATAATGAAAAGTAAAGCTTGGGGACGTGACAAAGAAAATAACAATTAGGCACACGTAAGCTTCCAGAGAAAGAGAGAAGACAGCACTTCTATAGTCGGCAATTTTATATCCCAGCCACTAAGTATTGACTAAAATCTTCCATTGACATTCTCCCCTGTACCACTTTCTTCATCGTGAGCAAAGCCATTCATCAGTTCTTTCATGCTGTTTCAATTAAATCCTGTAGTGCTTCAAGGCAGTGTGGCATCACCTCTGGTGAAGAATTTCAATTCCGTAAACAGGCCTGTAAATATGCTACTGTGGATAAATTGGCCATCAGGGTGATAGAGAGTAGCAAACGAAAATGTGTGATTACAGCTAGTTGTAGTGTGCTAGAAAGCTGCTGAGCCATTACTGTGAGCAAGAACAATGTTTTTGCCTCCTCTGCTTATCAAGCATTTTTGCTCTTTCCATATTAGCTATTTTCAGGCAAATACTCTGTCTGATTTATATTTCCTGCTTAGTTACTTTCACAATAACCCTGACCTATTTTTTTTTTAGAATCTAACTTACCCTCATACCCATTTTCCACTGTGTACCATAGTACCATTTTCATCATACTTCATCCTTCTAGGCCCTCCAATCTCAAGGTTATAGAAATATAAGCTGGCACCCTGTTAGTACTTTTACCCTTAAAATTAACTACAAAATCTCTCACTTATATGCACTTTGGGATTTTTTCTACTTTTATGTCCTTATTTTTATATAATAATTAGACAACCACCTTTACAATATGGGAAAAATGATTTAAAGTTTTTGGCTATATTACATTACAGAGAGAAGTTGCACTTGTCTTCAAAGAAAATGTCTTTTTAAAAAATAGTAATATAGTTTAAAGAAAAAAATATTGTTTAAAGGAAAAAATAGTAATATTGTTTAAAGCTACCAAAAGTACTTTAATATACCACTTATCTCAAAAACTCCCACAGATAAAGATTTAGGTATTAACAAAAGTAAATAACTTTTTGCACAGAAATTTCCAGTACTTATTTATATTTATCAAACACAGTGGAATTTGTTTTGCCAAAAGAAATAGATGCAGGATTTTCTATGTCCAATAAAATAACATGCTAAAGCCTTTGGGTTTAAGAGTTTTCAAATAGAAAAACTCCAACAAAGGCAACTATGTAATTGCTTTGACATTGTTAATCACAATATACTGAACTTCAGATTTTCATGTATTTTTTCCTAATACAAAATTCATGTGAAAATGTGTTTTGTTTTGAATATTATAGGTAAAATCCATAATCCAGAAGATTTCTACGGTCTTCTACAGCCACTCACTAGTCAGCAGCCTCTCTTGATGCTACTTTACTTAATATTAGAAATCACAATCCTGCTCGCCTAAAAACATTGTATGCCTTCATTGTATCATCCTTTCAATTATATTCTCAGATGAGTAGAGAAAATCAACTCTACTGATACACCTACAAGGAAATGCGTTTTAACAGAGTTGGGTTAAAATTGTCCTTAAGTCTAAAATTGCCCCTTCTAATTATAAGATTCATTTTTAAAAAGTATTATAGAAGTATATTTGGGTCACGGATTGAATTTTCAGAAAAGCACTTGAAATACTAAATTGAAAACTTTATAAATGTCTTCCTTTTTAACAATAGATAAGCAACGAAATGTTTTAAATAAGAGTAGCTCTTACAATAGATGGAGAAGTAGGCTAGGTGTGGTGGTTCACACCTATAATCCTAGCACTATGGGAGGCCAAGGCAGGTGGATCGCTCAAGGTCAGGAGTTCGAGACCAGCCTGAGCAAGAGCAAGACCCCATCTCTACTAAAAATAGAAAGAAATTAGCTGGACAACTAAAAATATATAGAAAAAAATTAGCTGGGCATGGTGGCACATGCCTGTAGTCCCAGCTACTTGGGAGGCTGAGGCAGAAGGATTGCTTGAGCCCAGGAGTTTGAGGTTGCTGTGAGCTAGGCTGACACCACAGCACTCTAGCCCGGGCAACAGAGTGAGAATCTGTCTCAAAACAAACAAAAAACATTAAATAAAAATAGATGGAGAAGTAAATTTGAGAGTACCGAATGGTAATACAGGCTGAGATATAAGTTCATTTTTTTTCCTAACAGTTAATGAGTGCCTAGGATTTTAACATACTTCTTAGACTTGCATGTCTTTTAGTCAGAGTGGAAAAAAATGTGTTTTCATCCTTTATATAGAATTAAAGTAACTATGTTCTGATTAGTTCTATTCAAAATATACCTCAGTTAGATGTGAGGTTTACAGAACTTCAAGATTAGTGATTTTAAAAAACACAGATTTTAGATTTTATCAGAACCATCTATGAGCATTCCAAAATTATCTTTTATATTCTTATAAATACTCACATAATTCTTAGAGCTAAGTGTCCAAGTGGCCTTATATTCTTCCTAAACCCTAGCTATTTACTCATCCACTAAACCTGTTACCTCATTTATAAAATTAGGAATAATGGCAATAAGTAACTTACTGGGTTTTGAGAAGCTTAAGAAACATAGTACATGAAAAATTCTTAGCATAGTTAAGTATACAACAAATATTGGCTAGCATTACTACTACTCATAATAAATCACATGCATAATCCATTGGTTTACCTTGCCATGTCTATCATAATGAAGTTTTTTTTCTCCTTCTGAGATATTACTGTCTTCTCTGTGAAGTAATATAATTTTTTTAAGAAAATGGAGATTTTCAAATAAATGTTCTGATAGTCTAAATCAGAGGTTAGCAAACTATAACCCATTGGCTAAATCAGGCTTGCAGACTAATTTTTTAAATAGAGGTTTATTAGAACACAACTGTCCCGTTCATTTTCATATTGTCTACGGCTGCTTTCCCATTTCAACAATAGTGTTCAGTAACTGTGACAGAGACCATATGACCCATAAAGACTAGAATATTTATTAATACTATCCAGCCCTTTACAAAAAAAGTTTGTCAACCCAGGTATGTATCATGCTAAACATCTGGATTTTTTTTTTAAAGCTCAGTAATTTTATGGAAATTTCAGAGTTTTCCCAAAGGTTTATTATTGGTAGATTCTACTTGTTTAAAGGATGTCAATGAGCCCAAGCATAACATTGTCTAAAACAGAACTCTTAATGTTTTCCCCCTACCCAAAGTTGTGTCTCTCCCAGTCTTTCCTACCTCGGGTAGTGGCACCCAACTTCCTAAGACAAATTTTGTTTTGTTTATTTTTCATCCACCCCCACCCAATTTAATCCATCAGCATATTTTATAGAACCTTAGCCCCTAAATACTCCTCATGCTGTTCACTCCTCTTTATGCCTCTGCTCCAAGCTATCTGTATTCATTTCTTATTGCACTGTAATAAATCATACACCTAGTGACTTAAAATAACATAAACTTATTATTTTACAGTTCTGGAGGTCAGAAGTCTGAACTGGGTTTTACTAGGCTAAGATCAAGGTGTCTATAGTTTGGTTCTTTTTTGGAAGCTCTAAGGGAGAGTCCATTTTCTTGATTTTTCCAGCCTCTAGAGGCCCCTTTGCATATTAAAAACCAACAATTAGGCCGGGTGCGGTGGCTCACGCCTGTAATCCTAGCACTCTGGGAGGCCGAGGCGGGCGGATCGTTCTGAGCTCAGGAGTTCGAGACCAGCCTGAGCAAGAGCAAGACCCCGTCTCTACTAAAAAAAAAAAAAATAGAAAGAAATGATATGGACAACTGAAAATACATATATAGAAAAAATTAGCCGGGCATGGTGGCGCATGCCTGTAGTCCCACCTACTCGGGAGGCTGAGACAGTAGGATTGCTCAAGCCCAGGAGTTTGAGGTTGCTGTGAGCTAAGCTGACGCCACGGCACTCGCCCCAGGCAAGAGAGTGAGACTCTGTCTCGAAAAAAAAAAAAAAAAAAAAAAAAACCAACAATTACCCGTTAAACCTTTCTCGTGAAAGAGCCATCTCTCTGGTTCTGACTCTTCTGCTTCGTTCTTCACCATGTAAGGTCCCTTTAAGGTTCCTGGATAATCCAGGATAATTTACTAATCTGAAAGTTATGATAGGCAACCTTAATTCTGTATGTAATCTTAACTCCCATTTGTCAATTAACATAAAATACTAACTTAAATTATTCACAGGTTCCAGGAATTAGAATGTGAATATCTTTCCTTATGATGAAACTACCCACCTAAACTACTACTACAATAGGCTCCAACCTGTTCTGTTTTCATTTGTATGACCTTACAATCTATTCTTTCCACTGATGCTACCATACCATACCATATAGTAAAACTTTCACCAAATCATGCCACTTCCTTGATTAAAACCTACCAGCAACTTTTCATTTTACACAGAATTAATACCCAAACTCCATACTGAGCCCTCCGAGGCTGTGGGTGATCTGGCTCTTGCCTCTCTAACATCGTCTTCTACCTATCTTTGCCCCAGATCACTAAATTCCAGAAAGAACGGTCTTACTTAGGTCAGCACCTTGACCTTTCCAGGCTTCTTACGACTTCCATACTTTTGTACTTTCCAAATATTTTCCCAAATATTCACGTAGTTGGCTCTTTTTTGTCATTTATGTTTTAGTTCAAAGGCTATTTCTTCAGAGAATCCTTCTCTGCCGCCTAAACTAAAAATGCCCTCCAACAAATAATTCAATCTCTGTTATAATACCTACTTTATTTGCTTCTCTAGTTACTAATTTGTTTGATTATTTATGATCTTTCTGTAATAGAGTTTAACTGAGAGCTGAGACTTCATCTATCTTGTCAAGGATACCATTCCTGCACCTTGAACATCATGAGGAACACAGCATATATTCAATAACTATCACATTAATAAATAAAAGAAGAAAAAACTAACAGCCTTTATTATAACTCTCTCTGTAACTAATATACCTCATTTTAAATATAGGTTTAATAATTAATATGGTAGGTTGTATATAGTGAATTCCCAATAAATATTTGCTATTATTATCATTATTAATATTTTCTCCAGCAGTACTAGTTCTCTAATTTTATATTTAAAGATATAAAAGGGCCCCAGAACAAGGGCAAATGGTAAATAGGGGATTCTAATACAATAACAACTAGTAATTATTTTGTGTTTTACATTTTATGATCATCACATGAAATAATTTACAGAGATTATGTCCTGTTAGCTTTATCTTCAATTTTACATAAGAAGCAACTAGAGCACTTCAGGAATTTAAGCAACTACTAAGTGGTGGAGATGTGAAGAAAAATCTGTCCTCTTAATCTCTTCATTATCCAAATGCCCATAGAAACTCATGAACTCTGTGAAAATGAGTTCAAATGCCACATAGGAAAGGAAAAAGAAATCAACAATAACAGAATGGATTTTGAGTTACTAAAATAACAAATAAAGAAATCAACAAAAACAAGGAAATCTAGCTAAAAAACATGTAAAAGAACTCAGGCAAAGGGTATTAGATGTATGGTGAGTAGGAGGTAGACCCCTGTTCTGTATACCACTCAGCCCTTTTTTGGGTTCTGCCATAAATCTTAAAAACAAATTAGTAAAACTTGTATTATTAGTTAATGGTGACAAATTAAAATTCAGAAATGGCCATAATTGCTTAAACAAAAGCCTTTCCTTGAAACTAAATTAAAATGTCTTCATCTATTAAGAGGGCTTTTAAATAATGATAAGCAAGAGCAGTCTTGAACCAGAAGCTCTGCCACGCAGCAGAAGGGTACATCACCACTTAAAAATAAAAATATCACCACAAAAAAGCCCAGAGTTACAAATCACATAGCAATCATGCAGTAGTGGATCTCATACCTGTTCTTGAAGTGCATTACTTATCAAGCAAGGAGGGGCACTCTCTGCTTCTTTGGCTCTGTGCTACTGAAGCACTACAAAGTCTTCATGTGTGTGAGGAAACTTCAAGTCTGAACAGGTTTATGAGAAAGGAGAATAAAATGAGGTTGGATATGCTGCACAGTGAGTGGAGCATAAAAATGTAATAGAAAAAGACAAAATGTGGGCATTCCAATGCTTCAGAAGGAGACATAATAAGAAAAAGGGGGAAAAATAACATTGCAATGTTCATCTCACATACACATACACAGAATCATCTACTGTGTGAAATATGACAATATTGATCATCTAAGTGAACATGACTAAAATACTGATGTCAATATAGGAAAAAATATTACTTCAATGAAAAACTACATACCGTCTATAGCATAACTTTCAGGTTTATGTAATTAGATTTTATTGGACATATTTTACAAATTTATAAATTGTAAATAACTGATAGCAAAGCAAAAACTTTCTTGTCTTTAGATATACAAATTCTTCCCTGTCAGGGAGTGGCTCAAGTAACTTCCCTTCTCCGCTGTGGAAGTAGTTTTACCTCTATTTATACACTCATTTTAATATTGCTTGATCCATAAATATGGCTGTTCTTTAGATTCTCCTTTGAACTCACTATAAAATTTTTCTGATTTCCTTATTATAAGTTACACAAAATACCTAGCATGCATTTGTATTTATATTTGTATGAACATCATAATTTTACCTTTTTTGAAAATTATTTCTTAACAGTGATGCTACAATTAATCATACAAAGCCATCATTGGTATATCTAAATTTACTTTTTTTTTCTTGCTCAACACTTTTCTTTTCCCCGAGGTGGTGACAAAGGTCAGATTTTTAGGGTCCTAGAGAGGCAGCACTTATATTAATATTGGAAACATTAATTTGGATGGTTGTAGCCTAACACTGAGGGAAAGTGGAAGAATTAAAAATATGGTAAAGATTGGCAAGGAGAGATAACAGAATGTAGTCCAAATTGAACATAGGCACCCAAACTGGTTTTATTCCAAAGTGAGGGGCCAGGAAGAGTTCAATTAAATCTCTATCAAATAAGCCAGAGTTTGCAAACTCATCAATCACTTGCAATATACAAAATGGTAAAAATACCTCAAAGAAAATGAACAGGGCTAGAGTCTGATAATCCAGAAGGATTTGCTGTGTACTAGTTTTCCATTGAAACACAATTTTTTCTTTACAGTCTCCCCATTTTGACCAAAAATAATCTCAAAGAAAGATTATTCTTTATCACAAAATATGACTAGTCTGACTAGATTTGGCCTGATTGTTTATACCTATCCAGCAAAAATGGTAACATACCAAACAAATGTTCACTTTGCTTTGCTGAAAGTTTTCCTAAGGAATCTCAGATTTGATAAGCCTTGTAAGACTAGGAAGCTAAGCCAAAATTCACCATCATATTCCACCTGCAGTACCAACAAATATGAGTGAATTCCTCTTTTTTCAAGATCCCCCGAATAACCTAAGGTTTCTGGGCCTGTCAGGAAGTGGATTTCCTTACTAACCTGGAAGTCTGGCATATGTTTAATCTAAGAAAAAGGCCAGTTTTCCCAAGAAGGCTTTGTAGACCTTGATTCCACATCATTTTCAAATATGGCATTCCAGGCTAGGCCTTGGTTGTGTAACTAATATTTCCTATTATATCCTAGTAACAAGGAGGACAGATTGTTACCTATGCAAGTAACTATATTGCCGTGAAATTAAAACTATTCAATAAGAACGATAAGAGTCTCCAAATTCTGGAAAGATCAGTCAGGAAAAAAAAAATCATTTACAAATGTTTTACTTCTGTCTGAAGAAGCATAGTTTCCTAAATTGTTATTAGTACAGATAGGTTAAAAGAAAGAGTTTTATCATATATACAGAAAATGGAACATTAAAATATTGACAATATTCCAAACAAAACACGATCATTTCTTACCAATTCATTAAGTCCTATGGAATTAATTCTGGATCTACTCAATCATTGATTGACACTCTCTTCCACTTCTTGACTAATATTTTGTAAATTCTCACTCAGTCCACTGGTGTGATCTCAAAATTATTTAAGTGACGCCATCAAAAGTCTGTATCCAAGAGTATCTTGCATAGTCTTTTTCTATGGCGCTCTGAGATAGTCCTCCTATGCTGAAGATTGAGCGCACAGGCACACAAAGAATAAAGAAAAAGATATAAAGATTGGATTGTTAAAACAACTATCACAATTTACAGAAGATATGATTTCCTATACACAAAATACAAAGAAATAAAAGATAAATCAATCATTAGAATAAAAAGAAGAGTTTAACATGGTTACCCACTAAAAAATCAATACATGAAATTCAATTGTGTTTTTCCAAACTAGTAATAAAAGATTAGAGAATGTGAATTTTAAAAGGTATAGTTTTTAATAGCAATAAAAATATGTCCTCTTGAAATAAATCTGATAAATTTGTTAATAAGAAAAATTATAAAATTTTATTGATTTTAAGAAAATCAAAATATATAGACAGATATAGCATGTTTATAAAAAGAGAGATATCCTAAATATTTGTCCATGTTGGTCTATAGATTCAATGTAATTCCAATCAAAATCCCAAGATAGTCTCTTTAAAATTGACCAGCTGATTCTAAATTTAATATGAAAGTACAAGCCCATTGGAGAAAATTAAAAATGTGAAGGAAATAGGTCCATAATACTAAAAGGTTTCTTATGAAGTCATGATAAGAGAGGTAGTCTACTGGACCAAAAGAGAGAACCAGAATCAGGCCCATCCATTTATGAAACAACACGATATATGACAAAAGTTAGTATTGCACACCTGATGGGTGCAGTGCGCACCATCTCGGGATGGACATGCTTGAAGCTCTGACTCGGGTGGGGCAAAGGCAATATACATAACCTAAACATTTGTACCCCCATAATATGCTGAAATAAACAATAAATTTAATATTACAAATGACCCGATAATGAGGGACAATTCAGTACATTGTGTTAGATAATGGTAGTTCATAATTTAAAAAATGAAATTAGGTACTTCTCCCATCACACACGAAAATTAATAACAGGTTGTTATCTTTAATTAGCAATAATCACACCTCGTATAAACTTCATTGGCTACAATACTGCCACTGCGCAAAGCTGTTATTTTTAAATTAAGGCTAACTTATGAAAACATTAGAATAAAAATATAGGAGAATATGTTTATAACCAAGAAATAGAAAAAGACTTCTTAAAGAAAATATAAAAAGTAAAAACCATAAAGGAAATGATTAATCTATATAAATATACTAAACTTTATTTCAGTTCATCAAAGTACCATAAAGAGATTGAAAAGACAAGCCACAGATAAGCAGAAGATAAAGGAAACACATAAAATATACTTGATAAAGGGCTAATATTCAGAAAAACTCTAAATCAAAAGGAATACAAATAATCTTGCAGAATACACCCAAAAGAAAGACTATGTCATTTCACAGAAGGAAAATGGATGGCTGTAAAAACTCACCAGAAAAATGAAAATTAAAATCACTATTAGATATCATATGAAAGTTATGAGTTTGTTTAAAAGTGTAAGAAGTCAAAGAAATTATGGGAAACAATTGGGAATGGAAACTCTCATACATTCCTGGTGGAAGAATAAATTCACATGGTCTTTTTGGTAAAGGGTTTGGCATTATTTGGTAAAGTTGTACCAGTTTATTCCCTACAATTCTATTCCCAGATACTTTCCCTAGAGAGATCCTTGCACTCGTAAGAGACCTGTGCAATATGTGTTGTCCTCTAAAGCACATAAAGTAGGGAAGGAACCCCTTTTACTCAAGTTTAACAACAATAATGCATACCATGATCATGAACCCTATTTTGATCTTTTACTCCAAATCTGATAAATTGTTTAATCCCTATATTGATAACCAGCTTATTACCCCCTTTACAGACCTTTCCTTTGTCTCGAAAATACTTCTATCAGGAACTGAAATCCTGTGGCTAAATCCAAATCTTATGATTTGTGTCCTAATATCTGTTCACAGATTTTTTTCTTGCACCGAGATTATTAAACCTCAATGGGACTGGAATTTCCATGGGGTTTCTACACCAGTTTATAAAGATGCCTAGAGATTTCTTGAAATTGTATTGCTTATAATGACTTCTGTCAAGTGTTACCTGTCTTCATATTTTCTAGTTAGGATGTTCTACCTTTGTGATGAAATTGCAACTCTATTCCAGGGATTTCATTTTCAGGTTCCATTCTGTCTCAGTCTGCTGTAACCCACTACAGGTATTTAAAATATGCAGATTTACCTACTAAATGGAACATATTTGATCTAATAGTACATCCATTTCAAGAAAGAATATTATTCTCCTCTCACATACTCCATATTTGTATGAATGATGCATTAATTTGGGGTTGATAATAGTAAGCCTCATTACATTATTTAGACTACGTTTTGTTGTAAGACTCCTCAGGGGCATTTTTGTAATTGGTAAAGAATAAACTTAACTAGGACTTCTATAAATAATTTCTAATTCCTTCCTATATGTTAACATCTTATTGATATAGCCATTCTTATTCTCTTCTCAAAGTTCAAAACATTATGCTTGTTTCTTTAAATATTATAAATTTTTAGACAAATCGTTGATATTTAAAAAGCTTTGTTCCAGAAGTAATTCTTCCTTTCTTCATCTCTTAGTTGTTTGGCATGTGATTAGATTGGATTGGATATGAAACTACTGAATTTGGTAGCATATTGACTTACTGAAAATCTCAAACATATGGATATATAAAAAAATACACACATGCATGTGTAGGTGTGTGTGAAAGAGAAAGAAAGTGAAAGAGAGAGAATGCTTACAAATCAGAATCTAGCATGAAGACTTCTTGTAATTATGTGTGAATTTGATGCATTAGTGGGGTTAGGTCCAAAATAAAAGACAATGTTTTAGGTCCATATTCTTTATGATCTTATTTGCTTGCAGTCCATGCTTTTTTATGGGTTTAATTTGCATAGTCCATTCTTACATTTAATATACCTCTTAAAATACATGATGATACATTAAAAATGCTTTCTCTAATTTAATTATAGCTTTTCATGATTCATTAAATCTAAAATAATAAATACCAATATGTTGTTGTAACTCATAATTTGGAAATAGAGAATTATTTTGTTACTTTATATACTGTTATAAAAATAATTAATTTATAATATTTCTTTTCATAACATACAATCACTTATATAACTAAAAGTATGATTAAATGCCTTAAACAATATATGAACAAGGAGTTAAAAAGTTAAAATATGGCAGAATTGCATAAACTGCAATAGTTATTTCATAGAAATTTTATGTCTTCGGTGGAAAATCAGAATTAATCTGCCAGGCAATACTGAGTATAATGGCAATTACACATTTTTGAACTTATATTCAAATGCTTCATCACTGTTGGGTTTACTGAGAAAAGAATAGGGACAATGCATATTTTAAACATGAATTTTAAAGATAACCTCAAGAGATTTGGAGTTTCTGCAAACCAAAGTAGGCGCCATTTAAATTTCACCAGAATTATGATATTAATAAGCTTAGGTAATATATAGTGAACTTCTTAAGCTCTAATCATGTAATAATAAATGACAACAATAATAAATAACCTTCATTCAGAGTGTACCATGTCCCAGAAGCTGTGCCAAATGCATGTTCTCATAACTGCCATTATAATCTTCATTTTACAGTTGAGATAGTTTTAAAGTTTAGGTTTCTGAAAGATTCAATAAACTGCTCAAGATGAAAAGGAAAGTAGTGGGCAGAACTAGGGTCCAAACAAAAGTCTATATATTCAATACATTTGTTCATTCAATAGTTACAGCAAACTAAGTTTTGATCTGTTCCTGATTTTAATTATTATTCTTGTATCAGTTACAGTTTGCTCAGGGAAGCAGAAATATTAAGATTAACATGAAACAAGAGATTTGTTATAGGTATTAGACTTTTCAGAATAATGGGAAAAGTTGTGAAAATAGCAGTCCTGAAGTAGATAGTGAGAGATCAGATAAAAGTCACCAAAGTCACTAACCAGAGACAATGAAGAAGTCTACTGAATGCGATTGCCTTTCTTTCTTCTAGGGGTGAACCTGAAGTCTATGGCAACTTTAGAAGTCAACTTTAGAAGGCAGGCAACTGGGGGAGAAAATAAATGCAAAGCGAAGGTAAATATAGATAAACAGGATCTTACAGGACAAATGGAATGCTCAAGGATAAACTGACACCCACGAGGGCAATCTGTAATCCAGATCTGTCAGTGCATAAAACTCCAATGATGCAAGTAAACAGAAGTCTGCGCAACTCAGCACAGACTTGCACATTTCTTTTGTGATCAAGCACCCTCCGGAGAAGAGAATTCTGTAAGACATATATTTTTAGCTCATGTAAGATAACACAGTACAAGGCCACCAGTTTCCAGAAAGTGTCTTGCATTTAAATTTTGGAAGTAAGTAATGAAATTAGAAAGACTATAATTTTTATGAAGTCTATATGTATAAAAATGATTTCAGGGTTAAGTTACCATGGTATTCTTCAAGATACAAACACCAGATTAAAAAGTATCACAAAACTTAACACTTAGCAGTACGGAAAACTATGTAGTTTAAGTGGCCCTCCCACCAAAATATAACTAGATCCTGCCTACAGTATTTCTTTTTAATACATTTCTAGGTTCACTAGGAAATACAGAAATCTCCAAGGACCTAAACAGCAGCAAACAAACAAGCTGAAACTGGAGCACAGAGCAGCAATTGGTTAGCCCATCAAAGGTGGTAGATTTCTCAGGGACACACAATATATTACCCTTACATAACCTGAATGCACAGCAAAGTCAGAAAGCTCAACCTGAAAACCCTATATTCTTTAACTCTCATGATAAGAGAAATTGATTTCAGGAAGGTAGCAACCCAAGAAACAAGCAGAATCCACTACAAATCCTCTCTGGTGGAAAAAGTACCCAAGAAAGGCCTTGACATAACAGAGAATAAGGTAAGAAAAATACAAGCCCATGATTTAAAAAAAAACAAAAAAAACACAAGGTATTATGAAATAGGAATAAAAATGAAAACATCAAATAATAAATTTAGATTTCCTAAGACCTCAGATAGTAAAATTACTAATTATAAAATATAAAGTAATTTTAAAAAAAATGTTATAAATTAATATATTTTCCTTATAAATAAATTTTAGAGGGCAGCCAAGTGTGGTGATTTGATGAGTTGATTCTCAAATTTGGAATCCTTGAAAGGGATTAGGAAAAAAATGACATGAAAGGGTGACAAGAGAAATTCACCCACATTTCAAATTAAATAGAAAGTCTAAGCAAAACAGTTTACATCACACATAAGCAGTATGAAAATATGGCATGACAGCCATATAATCATTTTTTTGAAAATATAATAAAAATATAATATAATAAAAATGAGAAAAAAAGAGAAATAAATGTTGAATTAAAAAGTTCATAAAGATAGATTAAAAATCCAGTTTGGAGGGAAGAAGAAATTAAGCAAATCACCATAATTGAGTCATATGTAGAGGATAATCAGTAAAGCATAATTAAATTTTTTCATGATGAAATACAATGAAATTAAAGTGGAAATTACAAAAGTAAAGATAAAAAGCAACAAAAAATTCAAAACTGAATATTGAATCCAATTAATTCTAGAACTCCGAGTATAAAACTAGAGGGAATTATGATGGCAATACAGAATATCAAGGTCATAAATCATGAAAAAGTAGTAGTACTGGCACCAAAAATTAGGAGTTGAGAAGTGATGAGGCAGAAGCAGATGTAATAATGTCAATATTATCTGTTATAAGTTAACAGTAATTTTATATATGTAATATGTGCAAAGCACAATACTATTCACTTTCTCAATATATTATCTCATTTAATCCTAAAACAATGCTGTAATTAAAGTGTATTACCTTCATTTTATAGATGACAAAGTGAAGGATTGGATAAATTTGCATAAATAATTTATGCAAAAAAGTGAAAAATCTGAGGTTCAAATCCAGTCATCCTGACACGAGAGCTTTCCTTCTTATCCATCAAGTGTGAAAATTACCTTATTTTGAATTATTATTGAAGGTGTAACTTATTTTGACTTTACTCATTTTCTACCTTACTTTTTTTTTGTTTTACTTTTTTATTTGTTTGTTTTGGTTTTTTTAAGAGACAGGGTCTTGCTCTGTTACCCAGGCTAGAGTGCAGTAGTGCAGTCGCAGCTCACTGCAGCCTCCAACTCCTGGGCTCAGGTAATCCTGCCAGCTTAGCCTCCTGAGTAGCCAAGACTACAGGTACATGCCACCATGCCCAGCTAATCTTTCATTTTTTGTGGCGGTGGAGTCTCCCTATTTTGCCTAGACTGGTCTCAAACTCCTGGTCTCAAGCTATCCTTGTGCCCCAGCCTCCCAAAGTGCTGGGATTACAGGCATGAGCCACTGGACCCAGCCTTACTTGCTTTTAAAAAAGAATACATAGGTATTTTAATGAGAGCGAAGTCATTAGGCTAAAATATCAACAAACAAGAAACAAAAAATTATGTCATGAATGTAAAAGCAGAAGATGATTAGCACAAAATGGCATCGTAGCTCAATCCTTAGGTCAGTCATGACATTCTAAGAACCAGAAAGCCCTCCTTGAATTATGTCAGGGCAGGCAGAACAAGACTAAAGCAGAGATAAAATGCCTGCCAATGTTAGCAACAGCCAATTCATGCCCAGAACTGCTGTATATTTTTAGAAAAATTAAAGATTTCAAACTAAATATGCTTGGTATAATTCTATATTTTGAGGGGGTAGAAATTGTGGATTGTATATAACAATCATTTAAGCAATGTGCTTTTCAAAACTAAATTGATACGCTGCATAGTCCTGTTGAAGTTTTCTTCCTCTTCTTATTCAGTCAGTACTTTCCATAAAACCTGGAGAGTCTATCAAATAAAAATTCTTATGGGCAATATTTGCTTGAATTTAGTTAACTGTACTTGCAGTTTTTATTTCAAATGGGCAAATAATTCTGTTTTATTGCAGTAGCGCATGATTACAAGCATATAAATACATGTTCCCAAATTAAATATTCCATTTTGAATAGAAAGTTTAAATTAATGAAGAGTTCTGAAAAAATATAAATTATCCTTCAGCCCCATTATCTTATCAATTTTTTAAATAACTAGAATGACTTCTAAAATGGGAAAACGCTGAAAAAAATAAAATTATGGATTGAAAAACAAATTAATAGGAAGGATTTTTAAGAAAAAATAAGTAAAAGTGTCCTTATTATCAACACTGAAGAAATAAAATTTATATATAATTGTTTATAATATAAAGCTGTAGGAAAATGTTAAAAAAAAAAAAAAAAAACAACTTACTGCCTGTATAAACAATCATAATTACTGATCTGGTAGGCCAAGGAAGTCCATGGGCTTATCCTGAGCTGTCTCTCTGTGTATTCAGTGAGAGCAGAGTTCCAAGCTTGAAAGTCAAGATGTTTGAGAGGTTTAAGGCCAAAGAGAAGGGTGAATAATGAAGATGGAAAATATTTTCAAAGCTAGACTATGTTGTACTCGTAGCTAAGACACTGCTTGTTCTGTTGTGTGTTGCATTTTTTTTCAGGTTGAATTTGTTTTTGTTTTGGAAAAGTGCGGTAAAATGCAAACAGGAATGGAGAGAAGTCAATTACCTGGCTCAAGTCTATCGTCATTTACTAACTCCATAGGACTTAATTCCCCAGAAAACTTCAGGAATTTTCAAAGCATCACATAAAATGCATCAAGAAAGCACTGCTTACACTGAAAAGCCCTTTCTATATGTTCATATTTAGTATTTGTTGAGATTTATCTTTGTCAAGTTTACTTATAACATGAAAAACATTATAGCTTAAAAGAGCAACCTAGCTTAGAAATATACATATAGGAAATATCTTACAGCAAGGGTCTGAACGAAATACTAGAAACAACATTAGGATAGACAAAGTAATTTTTTTTTAGGTAGTTGACAACTAAACAGCAATATGTGTTTATATACTGTTTAGTACTCCTTTTGTTGCACATTAATTTAAATGTGTTGACTGCGAAAATGAGTAGGTAGTATAACAAAACTGCAGGCAGTGTTTGCAGGATTGAGGTTTAGAAGATGAAATCAACTTGAAGAACAGGAAATAAAAAAAAATGTAGTACAAACCCAGGAATTTTAGCTTATGTAGTTTCTAAAATAAAACAAAACACACTTCTGCAATCAATGTTACTATAATGCAGGGTAAGCATGTACAGATTGCAAACTGTCTCTGGAGTACTTTTAGATTAGATAGCTAATTCAGTGTCATTTTCTCTTTACTATTGGTTCTACTAGGGCTCAGATACAAGCAATATGAACTCTGTTGTCACCTACGACCTTTCTGTGATGAAGAAAAGATTGGACTGTTGTCTCCTGACTGTAAGATAATGTAAGGCTTGTCTGGAAAAACCTTTTTCAGTGATACTCAATTATCCTAAGGCTGATAATCAGAAGTGAATAATAATTCTAAAAATAATATACAGAAATTTATAAGAAAACATAGGCAACCAAGTTTAGAAACAGATTAGTTTCAAAAAGGCTGTAGTTGAAAAATCACTAATGCTTATCATTATTTTTCTCTTTATTGTTTAGTTTTATATTCTACAAACAGTAAGGGTTTTTTTTTCACACAGATCTTGGATTTTCTCTGGCTATTTTTTATCCAAGGTAATGGTAACTACACAATTTATGACTTCACTACAAATAAAACTTGACATATTTCCCTATACTTTCCTAAATTGAAATTGTCTGGATTAAAATAGCAATAGCTTTCTCTATAAATTGCATACAAATTGTTTATTACTAAAACAAGGAAAGTAACATTTGCCATTAAAGCATTTCTTTCTGTATTAATATAAAAATTATTTTTCTAGTAGTCTATAATTTTAAAAATTGAATATTTTAAATTATAAAATTAATATTTATTTTTTGCCGGTACATAGAATTTCTTGGTAAGCATAAGTCAGACTGGCATGGTCCAAGGAGACAGTACTGTCAAAGCCCTCATGAGTGCAGAGCTCGCCACTTGTTCAAGGGGCCATGATTGGGGATGTGTTTGACTCCACAACCATCAGGAATAAGGCGCTTCTCAGCCAACTTGTCTTCAAATTCATCAGCATTAAACTTGGTAAAGCCCCACTTCTTGGAGATATGGATCTTCTGACGTCCTGGGAACTTGAACTTGGCCCTGCGTAAGGCTTCAATCACATGCTCCTTGTTCTGAAGCTTGGTGCGTATGGACATGATGACTTGTCCAATGTGGACCCTGGCCACGGTACCCTGAGGTTTTCCAAAAGCACCTCGCATACCTGTCTGGAGCCTGTCAGCCCCAGCACAGGATAACATCTTGTTGATGCGGATGACATGGAAGGGATGGAGCCGCACTCGGATGTGAAAGCCATCTTTGCCACAACTTTTCACCATGTACTTGTTAGCACAAATACGGGCGGCCTCCAGGGCCTCGGAGGAGAGCTGCTCATATTCATCAGAAACCATGTGGCCACAGAGTGGGAACTCATCAACTTTTGCCTTCTTCCTACCCAGGTCGAAGATGCGGATCTTGGCATCAGGGACACCTCGGCAGAAACGAGACTTTGGATACGGCTTGTTCATACAATACCGGTAACAGCGAGCCGGGCGGCGACCCATGGCGACACCAGGAACCTCGGCGGTGCCACGACGGAACAACCGTTTCCACACCTGCGCCTGCGCACATCTTATGTACGTTGCCCATAATCCCATGCGGTAACCATAGAGTTCCGACTAAGACGTGAAGAGGCGCTTTCATGGCGTCTCCACCGTAGGTAGACTGGCAGATGCCTAAATTGAGCAGCCGCGGGGTGGGAGGCTCCTGCCGGCTGCCTGGGTAATGAGTCAGGCTCCTGCCTTGGTGCTGGAGCAGCCTTCTCCCTGCTGGCCATCTTGAGCTTGAAGCCTTTGCTTTAAGCTTTCCCTTAAGTATACAATACGTATTTTCTTCTTTCCTCTTTTTCTCAAATAGTTCCTGTTTATGGAACCTCATCTCCATATCGATATTCCTGAATATGGAGATAAAGCAGCAAGTACTATGATGCCTTCACTGAGCTTCGGTGTAGGAGAGAATTTAGATACTACTCAAATAATATCTCATCATATTATAAAATGTAAAATGTACCAAAAAGGAGAGGTTAAGTAACCCCTGAGGCCCTGGGATGAAACCAGGAATGAGACCCTGATCTAGACTGAGAAATGAACAGGAAAGACTTTATCAGGAAAGAGTTTTCATATAGTGACTATGGCACGCAGGGCCTGGCATATGCAAAGGCTTTGGACCAAGCAGGAACATGGAACATTTTAAAAAACTAAAGTTAGGCCAGTGTGACTGTGAGTGAGAGGGTGAGTGGCTTAATGTGAGCCCAGAATGTGTGTATGTGTGAGAGGGGCCTTGCATATCACACAGGGCCCATTTTACCTAGTTAGGGATCCTAGTCTTTAATGCAAGGCCATTGAAGAGCTTTATGCAAGTTTTATCACTCTAATTATAGTATAGTGACTAGACTAGAATATGCCAAAAAATATGTAGGGAGATCAGAAAGGAAGGCTTTTCAATACTGCAGAAAAGATATAATAACTTGAACATACTTGTACATATTTTACTTTATAAACATATTTGTATCTTTTTAATTACTGCTACATGCCCAGAATCTATGATAGTGACTAGGAGAGAGGAGTCTGCGAGGTGAAAGGAAGATGTCCAATCAGAGTTCATGTGCCATCACATATTCACTTCCACTTGGAAGTGGGCTTTCACCTGTCTAGGGTTGCCAAAACCCTGTAATTCTCTGACCAGCAGAAGCTGTGTTACTATCAGGGCCTGCCTGCATAAGCTTCTTTTGTTAATCCAAAGGTTGAGTAATCCTGATTTGCCTGGAACTGTACCAGTCCTGCAAAACCCAGTAGGACTAGGCAAAACAGGAGAGTTGGTGACACTACCACACTCACGCATGAGGCCCCTGTCAATTGAGGATTAGACTAGGAAGGTGACAAGAGAACAGGGAGGGCCAAACTGTGATGTTCTATACTCCTTTCCCTGTCCCTGCAAATACTATAGGAGAGCCTGTGGAAAATGCATGAACCACATCATTCAATTTAAATGTTGACAGTATTCTCCTCAATCAATTCCAAAATTTCAATTGTTCCTTACCTTCCTACCCTTGCCATCCACAATGTGCATCGTGCTTAAGCAAACCTTGCACAAAAAGTGTAAACCTTGTCTGCTTTGAAATGTATAGCTAAGGGAGACACCAGTATCATGTAAAATAGAGATGGCTTAAAGAACGAGTAGAACATATGTAAGTGGAGGTAAGGAATAAGGTAAGAATAAGGCAGGGCAATTACATAAGACCTTTAAGATCTTTGAGGACAGGACTATGTCTGTTTGGTTCCCTGTTTTGTTCCTTGTTTTTGGCAAATTCTGTGACCCATAGCACAGTGAGTATATATCCTACGGAGATGTAGTGGTGTGTTGATAAATATTTAACAACCTGTTCATTGTGAGTCCGGGAGTGGGGAGGAGAAAGCCCTGATTTATAGTGTTTACTGACTTATTTGGTGGAAATACTTGCTCCATCATCAATTTCAACCACTAATGTGATGTTACTGAACACAAAGATGAGGAGGGATGTACACAATCAACTTCTGGGAACCAGTGTTAGCCAGCTCCAGCATTCTAGCATTTGGCTGTGCATACAGAAGAAAAATAGAAAAGACAAACTTGGGTAACTCTAACAATGCATGACCTGGAATAATAAATTTGGGGATGGGCAGGGAGAGATTATTTTTCTAGGAGACCTTAGAAAGCAAACATGCATACATACTTAGACTTGATTCAGCTTCGACTGTGAAAGGGTCTTTCTTCCTTAGTTTCTCTTTCTATTCCACAACCCTTATGTAAGAGGCCTGCCCTATTCTGTACTTATTGATTAGCTATGCAGCAAGGCAACCTTTAGGTACTTGAAATTAACACTAAACAGTGTGAGAAATGCAATCAAACTCCCAGTATCTTTTGCTTTCATGCAACATCTGGAAAAGTACAGTTCTGTTTATCAGTTCAAGACAGAATCTTCTTTCTCTTTTGCTATCACATTTCAAATGTTTCACAAAGAGCTAAGTTTGACTTTGTTCACAAAGAAGAATATGTACTGGAGTCTAATACGTTAAGTGACACACACCATGATGGCCCTCTCCGGCTACAGGATGTGTCTGCGTTGTTGATCATTCAGTCATTTTGTATCATGCCATCACTTGTTGTTTGACAATATACCCTGATTCAGAGATCATGTTCCCACTCAGGCTCTCAATGAAGTGTGAAGGCTCCATTGATGACTAACAGTTTTTTCATCTTCATTTCTTAGTAACTTCACACTGGGGGCTGTAATCTCAATTTTTTTGAGAGCCTAGGTGAGCAGTTTGACTGTCTATGCACAGTATTCCTAGGGTTGAGTAGCAAATGTGAAAGGGCCATGGTTATGGCTGGCCTTTTCTTTAAAGTCAGCCAATTATGCCTATTGTCATGGATAATGGGTGGTCATGCTGCCTGTCTTTCATGCTCTTGATTCACAGTGGTTCCTTATCTATTTGACAAGAAAATGTGCATACAGAAATATTGTCAGAAAATTTTAACTGTTTAGGTACACGGGCCTAATGCATTTTCTTTTTTGACTGGTATTTTGTACAATTATTATTATTCTTCCTTTGGGAAATCTTTTTTAATTTTTGATATAGGAACTGAGTTTGTACACTTACTTTTGTGCTTTGATAGTACAGGATGAGTTCCCCCCAAATGAGTGATGTGATTTTTTTACATTGTTTCAGAAAGTTGGTGTAAAGGATTAAATCAGGGAGAGGTAGCACACAAATATGCTCATTAGAATTTGATTATTTTTCCCATGTAAATTTTTAATTTATTTGTTTAGTTTTCATACTTGTAGAAAACATATAAGCCATTACTTAGTTTTATATGATAAGTAATTGATAAGTAGTTTTATGATTATAAATATTTAAATATTGCTATAATAAAGATATGATATGATATAATATATCACAAAGATGATTTGAATCAATGCAAGAATCCACATCTATGTTTGAAAGCCCTTTTCTCTAAAACTGGCTTCTTAGTCCACTCTGCAAATTTGAGAAACACATCTGAGGTTAGGGTGTTATGTAAGAAATTTGCCTCCTGTCTATTGAATGCATGGGCTTTTTATCCTATAGATCCAGTTTCCTTTCTACTCATTTAAAGGGCATATCAATGGGAGCAATTATTATTTATCTACTGCCTAGCTTGCTTGCCAGCAGTTTGTTGGTTTACAAGGTTTATGGAAATGCATGAAACAAATATTTAGTTAAATATTGAGATTATTTAATCATTTCTGTCACAGCATCCAATTGTATTGAAATACCTTGTACTTTGTACCTTTAATGGTTGACCCCTTTGCCCACTGAACAGAATTTTTTCTTTCAGAAAGTGAGCAATCAACTTTAGTAATAAGATTTATGGGTCCTTTAATTATTAAACCACCAATTCCAATTTATAAAGCACTGACTTTGGAAAGCTTTTTAAAAAGCTTTGCCTCACTTATTGTTATGAACTGAATGTTTGTGTGCTCTCAAAATTCGTATGTTGAAATCCTAACCCCCAAGGTGATGGTATTAGGAGGTGGGGACTTTAGGAGATGTTAATAATTAGTCATAAAGCTGGAGCCCTCATGAATGGGATTAGTACCATTATAAAAAGAGACCCCAGAGAGGTCTGTAGCCCTCTTTCTAGCACATGAGGATACACCAAAATTCAGCAGTCTGCAACTGGAAGAGAGCTTTCACCAGAACCCAACTTAGACCACTTTGATCTAGTATTTCCAGTGTCCAAAACTATGAGAAATTAACTTCTGTTGTTTATAAGCCATTCTGTCTATGGCACTTAGTATAGCAGCCCAAACTGACTAAGACACCTGTCAAATTTTTGCAAACATTCACAGTTTGATTTTTCCCCATGGCAGCAAATGCAAAGGAATAGATCAGAGAAGGAAAAAAAGAATAAAGTAGATTTGGTTGAATACACTATAAGGTGCCATATTATTTTGTTCAAAGGAAGTTTAAAGGCATTCAGGAGGAAGACATACCCTAAAGTCTCACTTATTTCATCATTTTACTTTAAAGTCTCTTTATATCTTTTGGATTGAGGTAGATTAACTATTTTTACAAGCATTTTAATTTATAAAACTTGTGTCTTAACAAATTTATTTGAATAGGTCATTTTAACATAATTGTCAAGTTTTTTCCGGAAATTTAGTAAATTTTGAGGATCACTGTGTTAGATTTCATACTAACGCTACCATGTTATCTTGTGTATATAAAATAAGAGTAGAACTAGGGTGAGGGATAATGTATATTTCTTTAAACTATAAAAATATTTTTCCATACATTACTTGACTTGATTCCCCAAAAATAATTATCTTGGAAGCCATACAAAAATAACTGTTAACTTGATTTTCAAAGTAAAGAAGTAATATTCAGAAACATCAAGTGATTCGCCCAAAAACAAAATTCGTAAGTGGTGGATCTTGAAAAACTCAGCTTATTTGTGAATTACTGTCCTTCAGAATTCACCACTGGAAGACAACAAAAATGTAGCAGACTATCAGTTGGCATTTGAAAATTAAGCTGGGACTGAGATATATTGTGAATCAATTGTGCTGGTCCTCTTTAAGAAAAAGAAAACAAATTATCAATACAAAATTAGGTACAAATCAAATATTTATTTAGGATTAGAAAATAAAATAAATTGCATATTATGAATAATAGACAGCACTTACTTCACAAACACTTTAAAAAATAAATTTTTATTGATTGTATCATCCATCTTTATAATCTTTCTTCCTTATATTTCCTGAGGTCAGATGGGATCAGGCGCATTCAGGGCGGCATGGCCGTAGACTCTTCCTTATATTTTCTGGCTCCATATTCTTTGATTTCCTCTCCATTTGACCATTACTTTCTAACATTTTTATGAAAAGAAGGAAAGCTCAATTTAATATTTCCTTTAGTAAGATTGATTGAAATTTGTGTTGATAACATATGAAAGTTTCTTTCAGCCTAATTCAACATCGAATGTCATATGTATCCTTCAAATTATTGTCAGATTGAGAAAACCTTTTCTCTTTCATAGTGAACTATAGTGTTTCAAAGAATTTCAAGTTTCTGTGGGCAATTATGACTCTCAAATATTAATGGACAATCCTCATGAACCAGTTTACAGTTGATATTCTCCTTGTAATACAGTGTTGGGTGTGTTGGAAATCACGGATACCACTCGCACTCGTAGAGCTGATTGTGTGCATCTCTTCCTGACTTTTTAGTTCAGTGACATCACATTAGTAGGCTGAACAGGTAATGGTGGGAGTATTTACAGCATTGGGAAAAAACTACAAATCAGGTCTTTTCTTGCCCCCTGGAGAGTCACTTATTAAACATGTACCAGTACACCACTGTTAATACCTTCTCTCGAGTTATATGCTTCCTTTATTGGTGTCATTACTTCATGTCAGGTCAGCCAGAAATTCAAGTCTTTTTCTAATGAGCTCAAGTCATTATTCTTCATTAATTGGATTATAAAACAATCTAAGAGCCCATTAATAACTTCAATTAAAATGTTTGCTTAATTAATTAAAGGCCATTGATATGATCTAAACTTTGTTTTGTCAACAATTTAGTTCTTAATTATAAAATACTTCCTATTTATATTATTCATCTTTATTGCATTTGTTTTATAGTCCATTAGTTTTTGCCAATTTTTCTCTCAGTTATTTAATAAATAAATATGAAATTACAGCCAAATGAGAAGTCTATGTATTTCAATTGTTTCAAGTGAAATGTTCCAAGATGTCTTTTTAAATTGCAGTAAAAATGGTGTATTTCAATGTTTTTCAATTATTTAAATAAGCATTTACTTCTTTGGCCATATATCTTTGTATCGTAATGCTGATGAGTGCTGGATGAGTCTGCACAGGGGGTGATCAAGAACACTCTAGGAATTAATTCCAAGCCCTGACACACTAGCAGTGCCTCATCCATATACACTGATATGACTATAAACCACATAAAATACCATATTAAACCCAAACTAAATGTATGCCCTAATACTGACCCTTTAGGCAGATCCCAGAACTACCAAGACCACTCCAATGCTGCCTGCTTTCAGGGAAAAATGTGGAGGAAGGGAAATTACAGTGCAAAAGAGACAGCAAATTTTATAAAACCAATGTGTGAACTCAGTGCTAGGGCCCATCCCAGGGCCTTGGAAGGGACTTGTGTAAGTGAAGGTCCCTGAATCTAAGGCTTCATTAATATTTTTGGAGTTGATTCTATTTCTAACAGGTGGTACTGTTCTCTACTTTTTAATATCCCTTTTCATTTTTGCCTCCCTAAATGTAGTCTTTTCTCATTTACTTTCTACAGTCTCCTGTCTTCAAAATCTCCTAACAATATTTATACCATAACTGTCCTAAAATCTTTTGCTAACACTCAAATGTAGATTATAGTTTTCAACTAAAATTTTTCATTCTCAAGGTGTCCAAGATAAAGACCTTACAATAAAATAAATGAGTAATAATTCAATTTCAAGTGGCCAAGAATGGAAAAGAATATTTTGGTGCATGGAACTATACAGGTTCTTCTAAAAATCATGTTTTACATTTTAATTGGTTGAAGGAATAAAAGTCTTCAATACATGTTGATTTTTAATTTGAAAAATATCTGGATACTTACCAAATTTCTTACAACAAATTAGATTCTATAGGTTATTATCAATTATTTGAACATTAGAATAAAATAAAATGCTAGAAGAAAAGATACATGAAGTTATTTATGTTCTTGAAACGGGAAAGGCTTGTTGAAGTGGGACACAACAGAAAGTGTAAAGGAAAATTTGTGCCTTAATAAAATATTTAAACATCTGCAAGATTAAAAACATAATATAAATGTCTATATGTAGACACACACATGCATACATACATACATACATACATACATACATACATATCTTAGTCACAGTCTCTTGACTTTCTTTAGACAATATTTTCCCGACAGTACCCTGGACTTGATCTTTGCCTAGAAGCTATTACTGAATTTGAAAACTGATTGCCATTTGGATAATCTGGGAATGATAATCAGTTTCATTTTGAAATAAGTAAATTTTGGCTCTTTTGTATTTAACCATCTGTTTATTAGCAATTCTCACCCTTCATTTTATACAGGCAAATAGAAGTCAGGCGGCACTTCTAACAATCTTTGCCTGAAATCCCTTTAGTCAAATATCCAGTTCGTTAAGCATATTTTCTATTTTCTATGCTTTCACAGGCAACAATGTTGCTAAACTTTCTGCCAGGACATAATAATGGATTTCTTTTCTCTAACTTCCAATAACATTTGTCTCACATTTTGTTGGGTACCCACCAAAAGCCTTGTTAAGTCCCTTCAGGATTCCATCAGTAATTTCAAAGTACTTTCAGCATTTTTCCACTGCTGGGTCTCAAAGCCAATGCCTTATGTTTAAAGTTTGGTTACATAGCATCCAACCTCTAGTATCCAAATATGTGCCAATAGTCTGTTACATGTAATTCCAAACTCAGTGGCAGAAAACAATAGAGCTCGACTAATGTTATCACTAAGGTTTCTGAGAGTTGATTAGGCTCAGCCAGGGGGTCCTTGCTCAAGGTTTTTTCATGCAGTTTTAGTCAGAAGATGGCTGAAAACAACTTGAAGGCTTCTCACACACATAGGTGTAATTGCTTCTGGCTGTTGACTGAGGTCTGACCTGAAGCTGTTGGTCAGATTTTCTACTCTTAACCTCTCCATGTGCCGTGAGCTTCCTTGAAGCATTGTTTCTGTGTTTCAAGAGCTGGCATCCCAAGGGAGGGAGCCAGGCAGATCCTTTTGTGAACTAGCCTTAGAGTGCTTGCCTTGCCACTGCCACCACGTAAGATTTGTTAAAAGTTAGTCACAGAAGAGACTTTGCGAATGGTGGAGAGAAGACTATAAAAATCCAGTTCTCCATAAAGGCAATAGGAACAAAATTGTCAAAATCAACTTTCTTAGAACTCTGGAACTTAACGTAAGACTTGCAACAGTCCAAGAAACATTTATTCTAGACAAATTGTCTCTTCTTATTAACAATGAGCTTTGCAGTGTTAACTTGCCCAACTCATCTTTATAGTATGGTGGATATACTTTCATCCTCCTGGAAAATTACTCATAGAAAGGATTTCACTGTCTAGCACATCAAGATTCACACATTCTCTCCTAATTATAGCAGTGGCAGTTTCTCACCCAATCAATGGCACTGCGAATTAGGCACTATTTCTTGAGTACAGTTGCATAGATCTGTCAGCCCCAAACTTGTTAAATCTCAATGTTCTGAATAGTATTTCTTTTCTATTTCTTAAGTAAAATCATTGGTTTTAATTAGGATTTAAACTAAAGTAAAACTTGGGCTGTGACTTTTATGCCTTTTACCAAAGTTACCTGTCTAACAGGCAGAATAGCTTTCAAATTTTTGAAAAAGCAAAGGACCAAGGCTACTAAATTAATATTGTAGATATGTCCTTATGATAAGATTATTTTCATGACATCTCTGCAAATATTTTTTTCATTTCAATTGATCCTATCTGAATGACAAAGATAAGTTAAAAAATGATAAAGAATTAAAAGGATCCAATCAATTAATTAGCAAAGATATTGAATACCGAATGCCCAGTTCTCCTCTATTCCAAACGTGCAGGAGGACATAATGAGGAATAGATGTGGGAAATCCAATTTGGGAGATAAGATGTGTGCACAGTAATAGATAACTAAAAATTCAAGACACTATGATAATCACAATATAATTGGTGTACACAATTAGAGATATAAAAATTGGAGGAAAGTAATAGTTCCTTAAGGTTAGATGATAAAAAATGCCTTATGGAAGAAGTTTCAATCTACATTCAAACACTATACTCCTTTGATTCATCTAAGATACTTCTGATATCTGACAGAAAACTTGTTTTTAATCTCTGTATTTCCACAAAGTCTCCCCTACTCTTTTTTTTGTTCTGTCCCAGTACCTTACAACCTGCTGGAAAGGATACCATCCTATTTTACAGTAGGGGTGCTTAGACATAAATCTTGATAGCCATCATTAGTGAGGCACAAAGACTGGATTCTCAACATATTTAATAATGAATGATTGTTCAGGCACACACATGTACTCACTGTTATCCATGTGGTTTCTGGGACTTCAGATTGGAGACGTTAACAAGACCTAGCAGCTTTGATAGAAAGAAAAGTGAAAGTCAGCTTCTCTTGTAGTGTATGTGCTCCCAGAGAGCAAATATATGTCTTTCATGAGTCTTTTCTATAGTTTTTGGAACTCCCATAGCTAGATAAATATTACTTTCTTTGTCAGACATTTTTGAAGGTCTATAGACCATGCTAATATGTTTCCATTTCAACATCTTGCCTCTTTTGTTTATTTATACATAATAGCTGTACATATTTTGTGGGTGTCTGTAATGTTTTGATACATGTATACAATGTGTTATCAAATCAGGGTAATTTAGATATCCATCATTTCAAACATTTATCTTTTTTTGTGTTGGGAACATTCTAATACTTCTAGCTATTTTGAAGTATATAATAAATTATTGTTAATTGTAGTCATCCTACTGTATTATCAAAAACTTGAACTTATTACTTCTATCTAACTGTATTTTTGTACCCGTTAAACAGCTTCTCTTTGTCCCCTGCCCCCTTCTCAGCCTCTGATAAACCGCCAACCTCTGCATCCATGACATCAACTTTTTAGCTCCCACATATGAGTGAGAAAGCATGCAATATTTGTCTTTCTGTGCCTGGCTTATTTTACTTAACATAATGACCACCAGTTCCATCCATGTTGCTACCAATTACAGGGTTTCATTTTTTATGGCTGAATAATATTCCATTGTGTTTGTACTACATTTTCGTTATCTATTCGTATCCACTGATGTACACTTAGGTTGATTCTGTATCTTGGCAACTGTGAATAATCAGTATAACTCCTCTTGTTGGAGAATTGTAAACTATTTCTATTTGTTCCCTTTGGTCCTGCCTGACATACCTTATGTTTTCAAGAAGTTTGGCATCGCATTCAAATCTTTCTGAGGAGGAATAGATTGGATAAATAGTCACACTAAATTGTTATCTGATCATAAATTCCACATACCTGTTGTTTCTCACACTTACAAATTATCTTATTATTATCTTCTAATTTTCTTTCTTTCCCTTGACAAACTATTAGTAAAGATAGAATCTATTATTACATCAGTGTGATCTTTTCTTTTTCATGGCACCACACATAGTTATATTTAGTATTTTGTCATACCAGTGTGTTATTAACAACTCATAGTGATCTTACTTATCATTATTAGTAACTACTAAATATATCTTATATACACTAATCAGGTGTGGAAGGGATGATTTATGCTTAATTTGAGATTAACAAAGCTCTACTTATCATTTAAGCTTATGTCACTTGATTTAGTTGAAAGGGGTAAGGAAATAATGTTGCCTCAACTTAGTGCTGGGAACATAAGAAATATGTCATAGATTTAAAATTAAATCAGGAGAAATTTGATTTTTAACTGTTAGTGGGATAAGTTTTGCTGATTGTGGAGATTCAATTGGACATTTGGGAAATAGAAGAGCACAAGGCTCACACCAGGCAAGTGAAAAAGGAAAGACACAAACCAGACCTAAGATGCTCAGTCATTAGCAGGCAGGTTCTAAGGTAATTGGTAAGAAAGTAGTCAAACAAAGATGGAGTATAAAGACACCTTAATCCAGACAGATAGAGGGCTGTTTAAGGGCAAGAGAAATAACATGGTTTGAGGAAGTTATAAAAGAGCTGTGATACAGAGCAGGTTCAAAATGTGAGATTTGATCTTTTAATGCTACTCTAAAAATTGTTCTTAATAAATTCTATGTTCCATTTAAATTAAGTACAAAAAGAGGCAAAACTAACCTATTGTTTAGAAGTCAGGATAATGACTACCCTTGTCAAGGGGCAGTTAGTGACTGGGAGGAGTCATAGGGGTACTTTTGGTGGCCAGTAATATTCTATGTTTTGATCTGGGGTGTGTTTAGTTAGTGAAAAATTTATTTTTACATTTACTAGGTGTGTACTTTTTATGTGAATGTTATACTTCAGTGTTATAAATATAAAATATAAACATGTCATATTTATAGTATATTATAAACCCTAAAAGTTTTTTAAAGTAAGAAATGAGTAGATTAAAAAGAAAATCACCTCTGCAGTGCATCTGCCTTAAGTGGATGGTTTTGTAGGTATTTCTCAAGCCCTGAGAGATGAGCCGTGCCGCACTAGCTGACTAGCTCACAGCTGGCTCCTCTCAGTTCTCCCCGTCCCTCCCTTTATACTACATCCCATGTTAGTATTCTCAGCTCCTAGTTTAAACACTAATATGCAGAGAGCTTCATCATTGTGTGTTAGGACGGGGTGGATAAAAAAATACAACAATGACTTTGATATTTCTCTACTCAGGATACTGAGGTAGGCTATCCTCAAATACTGGGTCATCTTTCTAAAAGTATATCTGGCTAGCCCATACATTTGCAGCCTTATATGGACTAGAAAGTGACAGTGTTTTACCTCCAGATTGTGGTGGTTATTTTTAACCATGGACACCCTGACAGGTTAAGCTGGGTCTCAGCAGCTGCCTTCTATCACCAGGATCTGGGTTTTGTTAGTGTTCCATCCCCACCAGCTCTTGTTCTTTATAGTACAGTGGTGATTTCACTGACCCTGTCTTCCAAGTGCCATTATTTCAGGAGTAAGGTCCTTATTTCCCATTATCTTATTCCTTCATGTCAGATAAGACATGTTGTGAAGTTAATTTTATGTGCCAATTTCATTAGTGCATGGAGTGCTGAGATACTTGGTCAAATATTATTCTAGGTGTGTCTGTGTTTTCAGATAAGATTAATATTTGAGTTGGTAGAGTGGATTATCCTCCCTTAATGTGGGCATCCTTCATCAGTCAGTTGAAGGCCTAAATAGGACAAAAAGACTGATCCTCCAAAGAGAAAGAGGGAATTCCTCTTGCTTGAGCTGGGTCATCAGTCTTTTCCTGCTGTCAGACTAGAACTGAAACATTGGCTCATTTTGAGTCCTGAGCCTACTTACTGGCTTTTAGACTGGAACTTATACCATCAGCTCTCCTGGGTCTCCAGCTTGCCAACTGCAGATCTTGGGACTTCGCAGTCTTCATGAATGTGTGAGCCAATTCTTTATATTAAATATCTCTCTCCCTCTGCTTTCTTTCTCTCTCTTTCCTGTTTCTCTTCGGAAAAGGGGGATATATATCCTGTTGGTTGTGTTTCTCTGGAGAACCCTGGCATGGTCTAGATGCTTTAATAGCTACAGTCTCAACCACTATAACTGATGCATATATGAGGGATACAAATTTATGATAGCTAAACAAAACAAAGCAAAATCAAAGTACCCTGACCAGATTGTAGTAATCGATATTGACTGTTTCCTATCCATGATACCTTTCTCCTTAAAACACAACTTTCTGAGCTATTTTACAAGGGGAATATTATAAAAAGAATAATATATTTAATAGAGAAAAAATCTCCCATAAACAGGTATTTATGTCTTTTATTTCAACCACGTTTAGATAATCACAAACAGAATTTTAAGAAGAAAATACTTTTCTCAATGCATGTGCTGGTGAACGAGGGAGAACTTGGTTCTTCTGGCATACCGCAGACAAGTGTTCAGCCATCCCTATTAAAGGAAAATGTTGTGACAAGAGAAAGCTCCCTTTTTAGTCAGAACCAAGAGTGGGGTCAGGAAAGGACTCTGCGAGGCTATTTTGACCTCCCTAGCAGGGAGAAAGAGACTTAATGGTAATAGTTATCTATTTCTGATAAAGTCAAGTGCTTCTACCCTGGTGTGGACAGTATTTATTCTGTCATTTGGCTGTTTTAGAGAGAGAATGGCTTCAAAGAGTTCTTATTCAGGAGAAAGGGAAGTCAATTTAAAATTTCAACTTATACTGAAAAGGCTTCAAATACCAAACATAGAGAACTAGAAAGAAAAAAAATTGGAAAGATAGGAGAATCACCTATTTGATCTAAGTTATATAATGAAACCTTACTTTTGAATTTAAAGCTTATAGTATACAGAGAATGTGTTAGCTGACTGAAATTAATTCACATACTTAGGGAGTGGAACATCACCTTGTGGGGTTGTGAAAGTTTTTAACCACATGTTTGTTTACTGAAATCAATGCTTTAAAAAGCTAACTCCCTGGCTATGGTGCCTACTCCAGATACAAAAGGCAGTGAAGGGCCACAAATGGAACCTAACCAACCTCTAAGGACAGCTAACAAAGTCTATTTAATTTTGGTGATATTAAATGTTACACCGGTTTAATAGAATTTATGACTTTTTAAATGAATGTTAGTGAAATAATTTTACAGAAAACCTTCTTAGTGTCTTAGGATATATTCTATTCTACAACTCAAAGTAATAAAATTGTTCCTTGGGTGGACAACATAATTATTAAAATACATCCTCAGCTAAACATAGTGTTACAATATTTTCTCCTTAATTCAGAGGCTTTCTAGCTAGAAATGCCAAGAAAACAGATTCTATTCATAATATCTCAATGCTTTTAAAGCCTTAGGAGAATGTTGGACTTTAAAATTTTTAAAGTGGATAGTTTATTGCTTAGGTGCCTTTTATAAACATCCCAGTGGAAGAATGGCACATTATCACACTGGCATATTAGAAATGTTTCTGTATCCCACTCATGAATAAAATCTTACAGCGAAATTTTGCTCATTGGGTAGGAAAACTGTCTTCACTGAGTTTTAAATGTATACAATTATAAAAAGCATTCTTGTTTACAATACATATGAGTAAAAACAGCAAATGTGTTTTGGTGATCGTCTAGCTGTGGATGACATCTAAGGCTTACCTACAGGGTCAGCTTCAGCAACATGGGGGAAGCCTGGGTGCCTCAAATTAAAAGTTTTGAAGTTACTGTGGATTCATCAAGAAAGATCAACTGGCAAGATCAATTATAAATGTTAGCCTTGGAAAAATCGAGATGAAGAAAGTGTGGCAGCATTTTTTTTTTTAATTACAGATAAAGAAATTGAGTGTCAAAGGTGTCCATAGCATTAAGTTCTTTGAATTTTCAGAGAACTTGATCAATGAAGAAACCAGGTTTATTGGAGGTTTCCATATAAGTTAAACCTAACATCCTACTACTAACACTGTGTGGCAAAGGAAGGCAACTGGCCCTTCATTGGATAAGTAGTATAATTTAAAAGAAAAAAACAAAGCTTACAAAGATTGAAATAACAGCAATGGAAAAGATGTAAAGAAGCAGGTATTTAATAATTGTATTGGAGGGAGTATAAAATGGTACAATTTGTAGGTGGATAATCAAAAAATATTAGTCAAAGTTTATAATGTAAACTCTTTGACTCTACTGTTGTACTTCTAAAGTTTTATTCTAAAGAAATGATAAATAATTTGGTGTGTTATTAATAGCAAATTTATGAAAAATTGAAATGTTCTACAGCAGGAAATAGAAAACAAATAATATAGCAATATATTGTTATAAAGCTAATTTATTAATAAGGATGTTAAAGTTATGTTAAAAAGGATAAGGCTGCACTGAGATGAAAGCTATTGAATTTGATTAAAAATTAAAAAACAAGGTAAGAAAAATTTGGAGTATTCCAAATTACAGGGGGTGCTATAGATAGCCACCTTTTCCATGGACACTCTCCATCTGATTTCTCCAAATGCCTGAGGCTCTGTCTGGCCTCAGAAATATGCATGGCAGGCCCAAAGTACCAGAAAGTTAACACCCTTGAGAGTAGCCCTCAGCCAATAATAGGTGGGAATTTATGAATAGATACTCCAAGTTCCTCACCCACCAGGTGGAACAACTCAGAGCCATGTTCTCTACACTTACCCAGGGGTTTTCAGCAGGACTGAGCCTGAGTCTCTCACAGCGATAACTTATCCATTAAAGCCCCCCAATGGGCTTTCTTCCCATCTGCATGCTCTTCTGCTATGCATGCTTCTGAGTTCACTTCCCATATAAAATGATTTGCTCTCCAGTCCTCACTCAGGGTCTGCTTAAGGGGAAATCCGGCCTCAGGCAATATTTTTATTTGTATTATATGATATATGTGTGTGCAGTATGAGGCTATTGAAATATAAATTAAAATGTTAACAGGGCTTTTCTGTGCAATAGAATTAGAAGTGATATTTATAATTTTCTGTGTTATATTTTAATACTACTCAACACAAGACAGATTTTTGGACCAGAAAAGCAGTACACTATGTTTCCTGAGTACACTGAGTCCTAGGCTGAGGAAAGATACACTCCAGATGGGGGAAGAAAGATGTTTGCAGTTCATATATGGCCTTCCTAGATAGGTTTGCCCTTTCTGTTCTGGAACTCAGCAGGATACAGGCTGAAAGTAGAGTCTCTCAGTGGGCCTGCAGTGAGGAACTGGAGCAGGCAAAAGTAAAGGAAATGAGGTGAATCTCTCATAAAAGCAAGAGAAATTCAAGCCTCCTGGCTTTCCCATAGCATATCAATTTAGCACACAATAGGAATCATTTACTAATTTATTTTCTGGCTAGAAGACCCTTTCTGTCATCTTGACTGCTGTTTTTCATAATTGCTTTTAAAAACGACTATGTAATTCTAAAACAACTGAAATCTATTAAAATAACATACACATCAATGTCATCATACCATGACAAGGTATTCATTAGTGTAGCATAAGTTCACATGAAGAAATCGGCAATGAATATATACAAATTTTAAGGACTAGAACTACAGATTATTTAGACAACCTCCATTAATTTTCTTGATGTTGAAAGACAATGATTTATTACCATAGCTCTATACAAATTATGTATTGGCATAATTCTTTCTTTATTCCCTTTAAAGTTAGGGCATTTTTATTATAAAAATTAGACATCTTGCTCAGAATTTGATTTTTGTTCATTAAATTAATGAACTAAAGATAAATAAACACCATGTATTCCAATTGTTACTAATGTCATGGGTTGGTAATTTTACCTTATTAAGCATTAATTTTCTGTTTATTCCATTTAACTCTAAATAAAATAAAAATGTGGCAGGGTTTTTATTAACTAAAATTATATATCTTATTCTACTCTAAAACTAAGAAATAGCAGGAAAACACAGGTTAGTGGTGAGCCACCGACTTCCTAATATATCAAATCTGTTAACCATGTACACATTATGTCAACTAGACAGTGTTTGAACATTTATGTAGAAAAATATAACAAACATTTTGGTGTTTTGATTATGGAACAAAAAATATTAACTGCAGAATAAAATTTTGTCATTCTGATATTTGCACTTCTCTATTTAGTTAAGGGAAATTTAAAGTATCTACATGACTACTCTGGGACAAAATTTTGTTTAAGGAACACGAGTTATAAAAAAATGCGTTGGAATTTTCTGTTATGTGTAGATTCACATTATTTGCTGACACTTCAAATCATATTCAAAGATGTAGTCTAAACTTTAACACCAAACAAGCTGACATTAAGAATAAACTCAACTGAAGTACATCATATTTCAAGAAAGTGAAAATATAAAATACAGTTCAGGGATGGCCTTGCATGCAATAGAACTTAAACTGGGATTATTATTAAGAATAAATTATTACAGCGTAAATATAGGATTTAACTTACTGGTTTATATGTGAAAGCTGATCTGGCATTCCACTAATGGCAAAAAAGCTGAAGAATATATATAAAAATATAGGCTAGAAGGCATTTTTTTACATAGAACATTTGTATATAGTCAAAGTTCTTTCAAGCTAATATTTGGAAAAAATTTTGAATATTTTATTTTAGCAGAACTCAAAAACTGAAATGCTTAAGGCAAGGTAAAAAGATGCTACTGAACTGATATGCTCAATGTCAATTTTTCTCAGTATGTACTGATTACAATACTCTTAGATTAAGTTTATAAAGCATAAGGATAAAGCTTAGCTTGGAGAAATATTAACTGTCAATCAAATATGTTTATTTAAGTATGTAATGTAGAACCCTGTTGATGAATAACTTGGCATGGTCTCCTTATCTATGTTGTTAACTGAGAGTTGCATTCAATTAAAAGTCAGATACTAAATTAAAATTTTTTCTTGGTACTAAAAATGTATTTTCAAGTTCAAATGAATAAACTGATTTTTGTATGTTTCATGCACATCAATAATATTTTAACAGTCTAGAGTTCTTTACCTTTTGTCCTCCTCTTTATATCTATGCTACTCTTAATTTTAATAGTAAATGATAAAAATAAGAAAAATTTAGTAAATGTAATATATTACTTTAAAATACAGCTTTTGTCTCATAAATGAACCTAGAATTTTTTCCAGCTTGGTATTTTAACATTTCACTTTCATTTTTTATTGATATAAGATAGTGGTACATATTTATGGGGTACATATGCTATTTTGATATATGCATACAATGTGTAATGATCAAATTAGAGTAATTGCAATATCCATCACCTCAAACATTTATCATTTCTTTGTGTTGGAAATAGTACAAATATTCTCTTCTAGTTATTTTGAAATATATAGTAAATTCTTGTTAACTGTATTCATCTTACTGTGCTATAAAAAAATACAACTATTCCTTCTATCTAACTATAGTTTTGTACCTATTAACCAACCTCTCTTGATCCCCCCATCCTTCCCAGCCTCTGGTAACCACCATTCTACTCACTATCCCCAAGACATCAATTTTTTTAGCTCCCATATGTAAGTAGGAGCATGCAATATTTGTGTTTTTGTGCCTGGCCTATTTCACTTAACATAATAACCTCAGGTTCCCTCCATATTGCTTCACATGACAGGATTTTATGCTTTTTTATTGCTGTACAATCAATATTCTATTGTGTACATATACCACTTTTTTATCCATTTATAAATTTATAGGCACTTAGGTTGATTTCATATCTTGGCTATTGTGAATAGTGTTGCAATAAACATGGGAGTGCGGATATATCTCTTTAATATACTGATTTCTTTTCTTTTGGATATATACACAACAGTAGGATTCCTGGATCATGTGGTAGTTCTGTTTTTAGATTTTTGAGGAATTTTCATTCTGTTTTCCATAGTGGCTGTACTAATTTATACTTCTACCAATAGCGTGAGTGTTGCCCTTTCTCCACATCCTTACTATCATCTGTTATTTTCTGTCTTTTTTACAACAGTCATTTTAACTGGGTGAGATGATTTGTCATTTTGGTTTTCATTTGTATTTTCTTGATGATTAGTAATGTTGAGCATTTTTTCCAATACCTATTGGCTATTTGTATATCTTCTTTTTAGAAATATCTATTCAGAGCTTTTGCCAATTTTTAATCAGATTATTTGTGTTTTTCCTATTGAGTTGTTTGAGTTCCTTATATATTCTTATTATTAATACTTCATCATATGGATAACTTGCAAGTATTTTCTTCCATTCTATAGGATATCTCATTTTGTTGATTATATCCTTTGCTGTACAGAAGCTTTCTAGCTGGCTGTAATTCCATTTGTCTATTTTTGCTTTGATTTCCTGTGTTTTTGAGGTCTTTCTCAAAAAATCTTTGCCCAGAACAATGTCCTGGAGCATATCCCCAATGTTTTATTCTAGTAGTTTCATATTTTCATATCTTACATTTAATTCTTTAATCTATTTTGATTTGACTTTTGTATATGGTTAGATATAGGAATCTAGTGTCATTCTTCTACAAACGGATATCCAGTTTTCCCAGCATAATTTATTAAAAAGACTGTCCTTTCCCCAATGCATATTCTTGGCACCTTTGTGAAAATGAGTTGGCTGTATATGGAGAATTTATTTCTGGGTTCTCTATTCTGTTCCACTTAGTCTAGATTTTTATGCCAGTACTATCCTTCTTTTGTTACTATGCTTTGTAATATATTTTGACACCAGGTAGTGAGATGCCTGCAGCTTTATTCTTTTCCTAAGGATTGCTTTATCTATTCAGAGTCTTATGTAGTTCCACATAAATTTTAAGATTGTTTTCTCTATTTCTGTGAGGAATGTCTCTGGTATTTTGATGGGGATTGCAATAAATCTGTAAATTGCTTTAGGTTGTATTGTTATTCTGACAATATTAATTTTTCTGTTCTATGAACATGAGATATCTTTCCATTTTTTGATGTCCTCTTCAATTTTTTTAATCAACGTTTTATGATTTTCTTTGTAGAGATCATTCACTTCTTGGGTTAAATTTATTCCTATAGATTTTTTTTGTAGTTATTATAAATAGGATTGCTTTCTTGATTTCTTTTTCAGACTGTTGGCTGTTGGCATAGGAATACTACTGATTTTTGTATGTTGACTTTATATCTTGAAATTTTACTGAATTCTTTTATCAGTTCTAACAATTTTTTGGTGGAGATTTTAGGTTTTTCTAAATATAAGATCATGTCATCTGAAAACAATGATAATTTCACTTCTTTCTTTTCAATTTAGATGCCCTTTCTTTCTTTCTTTTGTCTAATTGCTCTGCCTAGGACTTCTAGTACTGTATTGAATGAAAGTGATGAAAGTGTTCATCTTTGTCTTATTCCAGATCTAAGAGGAAAGGCATTCAATTTTTTTCTATTCAGTATGATATTAGCTGTGGATTTACCATATATAGGCTTAATCTTGTGGAGGTATCTTCCTTCAGTTTCTTGAAGAGTTTTTATCATGAAGGGATGTTGAATTTTATCAAATGCTCTTTTGAGCTTCTATTGAAATGATCATATGGTCTTTGCCCTTATTTCTGTTAATTTGATGTATCATGTTTATTCATTTCCACATGTTGAATGATACTTACATCCCTCGGATAAATCCCACTTGATCACGATGAATGAATTTTTTAATGTGTTGCTGAACTCAGTTTGCTAGTATTTTGTTGAGAATCTTTGCCTCCACGTTCATCAGGGATATTGGCCTGTAGTTTTCTTTTTTTGTTGCATCTTTGTCTGGTTTTGATATCAGGGTAATATTGCCCTGTCCAATTTTTTTGAAGAGTTTGGGTAGAATTGGTGTTAGTTCTTCTTTAAATGTTTGGTAGAATTCAGCAGGTAAACACCATCAGGTACTAGGCTTTTCTTTGATAGGAGACTTTAATACTGCTTCAATCTCATTACCCATTATTGTTCTGTTCAGGTTTTCTGTTTCTTCATGGTTCAATCTTGGAAGGATGTATGCTTCCAGAAATTTATCCATTTCTTCTAGGTTTTCCAATTTTTAGCATATAGTCATTCATTAAATTCTGTAATGATCTTCTGTAGTTCTGTGGTATCAGTTGTAATGTCTCCTTTTTCACTTCTAATTTTATTTATTTGGTTTTTTTTCTCTTTTTTATCAGTCTAACAAAAATTTTACAGATTTTGTTTATCTTCAAAAACAACTTTTTTTTTGTTGATTTTTTTTATTTTTGTCTCAATATTATTTATTTATGTGATGATTTTTATTATTTCTTTCCTTCTATTTTATCCACTGTAAGCATTGCTATTCCTGCTATTTTTGGTTTCCATTTGCATGGCATATCTGTTTCCATCCCTTAACTTTATGTGTCTTTATAGGTGACTTAAGTTTCTTGTAGGCAACGTATAGCTTGGTATCTTCTTTTTATCCATTCAGCCACTTAATGTCTTTTGATTGGGGAATTTGGTCCATTTGCATCCAATGTTATTATTGATAGATACAAATTTACCCTTCTGTTACTTGTTTTCTGGTTTATTGTAACTTCCTCTTTTCTTCCTTTTTACTGTCTTCCTTTGTGCTTAAGTGATTTTCCCTGGTAGTATGTCTGGTAGTAAGTTTTCATTCTTTCTGTTTGATTTTTAGCATATCTGCTATAGGTTTGTGCTTTGTGTTTACCATGAGGCTTGCAAAAAACATCTTATAGTTATATCAAGTTATTTTAAATTAATGTCAACTTAACTTCAATCACAAAGGGGAGAAAAAAAGAAACAAACAAGGAAAGAGAAAACTAAAACAAACAAAAAAACTACATTTTAACTCTCTCCCCTCCCACATTTTGACTCATTTATATTAGAGGTCACATATCTTTGTCTCTCCAGGGTCCATCTCTGGTACCTTATGTACTCCATTTGCTGAGGTCGTATTTCCCTGATTGTTCTTGATGCTTTCGGATATTCATCAACATCTGGGCATTGAAGAGTTAGGTATGTATAGTAGTCTTCACAGTTTAATATTGTTTGTACCCACCTCCTTCAGAGGACCTTCCAAGAATTCAAAGGGGACTGACTGTTGAGTTCCCTAGCCCTGTGGCCACTGCAGCTGTTTCAGCACTAGAGGATGCTCTAAGCCTAGTTACACTATAACTCTCTTGCAGACTCTTAGATACCCAGCCCTGACGAGCTTGGGAAGATCAGGTAGAATTCTCTGGGTTCCAAGGCAAAGTCCTCTGCTTATTTCCCTTTCTTTCACTCAAGTAGAATAAGTCTCTTTCCATGCTGGAGTTGGGGGAGGGATGATGTGGGCACTCCTGTGACCACCATAGCTGGCATTGATCTGGGTGACACCTGAAGCTCACAGCTGCACATCTACTGCTTCATTCACTCAGCTAATGCCTGACTGCTGCTGATGTTTGTTCAAGGCCCAATGCCACTTTAGTCAGCTGTTAGTGAAACTGGCCAGGACTCTGGTCTGTTCTGCCTGGGATGGCAGATTCCATTCTGGTTTCAGGTCAGTCTGGAAGCATTGCCCAGGAGCAATGGCCTGGATTCAGGGACTTTAGTGTTCTGGCTAATGCTGTGTTTTACTGTGTTGGGCCTGGTACTAGGTTTCGAGAGTAAATCCCTTGTACTTTTCCTTCTCCTTCCCCCAAGTGGAGAAGGAAAAGTACTTCCCAATGTGACTTCTCCACTTGGGGGAAGGAGAAGGAAAAGTACTTCCCCAAACTGCCTGGAGCTAAGGAAGACATGACACAGCCATTCCAAGGTCACCACAGCTGGTGTCACATTGGGTTGCACTCCAAGCCCATAGCCTCCTAGACCAATACAGAAACAGGGCTCACCCATGGGCCGCCACCACTACTGCTTAGCTGCCACTGAAATTTATTCAGGGTTAGAGGCCACTTTAGTCAGCTAGTGATGAAGTGGGCAGAGACTTCTCTCCTCTTTCTCTCTAGCTTCAGGTGTATCCAAATGCTCACTGTCCTGGAACCAAAGTCCATGGAATTCTGCCCTGTGCTGTGTTCCACTGTGGCAGGGCTGGCACTAAGTTCCAGTGCAAAGTCTCACGTTCACTTCTCTCTCCCTCTCCCAAGCACACAAATTCTCTCTTCTCACTACACTGCCTGGGTTGAGGGGAAGAGCAGTGTACACAATGTGAGACTGTTCATCATACCCTCTTCAAAGTCTTTTCTTGTTATTATGCTAAATCAAACACTGTGATAGCTCACCTGAATTTTCAGTTCTTGTCAAGGTGCTTTTTTATGTGGCTAGTTGTTCAATTTGATGTTCCTCCAGGGAAACAATTGCTGGAGGGTTCTATTTGGCCATCTTGCATTGCTGAATCTCTAATTATTTATATATCTATGTTTGACTACAATGGAAAAATAAAATAACCACCTATTTTATTGTTTGTTTTTAATTGTTGTAGTTGTTTTAATTGCTTACTGTTTGTCAGGTATTTTGCTAAACATTAAATATACATTAACTCCTTCAATTGTCAAAATACTCTTGTTAAACAGGTTAACCTATTGTTTCCATAGAACCAATAATATTATTGATACTTAAGCAGCTCCTCTAACTCCACACAGTTTCTAAGTGGCAAAGTCGAGATTCGAGTGGATCTAATTCAGAACCTGGGCTCTAGTTTTTAGTGTTGCTAAGAAATTCTCCTATTGTTTCTTTACAAAATATCACATAACTTACTATATTCTTATGTCCATAACTTTGCCCAAGAATTCAATATTTTATAATGTATTTGTTCATTTCTAATATGTAACCTTTTTTCTATATACTTTTGAAGGCTATGATATAGGAATACCATCTAGAAACCACAAATAATTTAGTATACTAATAATGTACCTAAGGTACTTGTGCTCCCTTTCTAAATTTCTTAAATTAGGAAAAAATATATATATTTTTAGAACAAGGTTCTATTATGTAAAGTTATTTAGCAGTGATCAGGCCCATCATTGTAGAGTGATTAAAAAAAAAAAAACTGTCCTGAAATTAGACCGGCATCATCCTTATTCTACCATTTACAAACCATATGCCCCTGGCAAAGTTAATTATCCATTCTTTGCCTCTGATTTTGTATTTGTAAGATGAGCAAACCATTAACACTTCATGGAGTTGCAGTGATGATTAATGTATATACTATATTTATAGTGGTGACTAGTAAAACGGTGACTAGTATTGCAATGAAAGTAATGATAGGTAGTAAAATATATAAGTTGTTCATGTCTTTTCACCTTACCACTGGTCCCTATTTCTGTCTATGTCTTTCTTTAATTTATTTCCTCTTCTTTATAAATTTTAGTGATTTTTGCTTTTCTGGAAAGATATTATTTCACATTTTTGTATCATTAAATATACAAGTTTCCCTGATTTAAAAAAAAAAAGAGCTTGGTAATTTACAGCAGTTTTATATTATTTCTGTTCTTTTGGCCAAGTGCACAAAGTATAAACTCAGTTACTTTCTAATCAATCACTCCAAGTATGTGGGTTTGGCATTGCATACTGGTTGGTTAATAGCTCTAATGATGTTCTCAGCAGTAGGATGGCTTTTTTAGCACAAGATTCAGTCTTCACTAATATTCCTGTGCAACATTCTCTTTTATCATTTTGTCATTTTCCTGATGGATTTCCATATGCTGAGGTATTTGTAAAATCTATCAACTGTCAATTTTAGGATTACATTTCATTATAAAAGGTAAGCTTTCTAAATGTTTCATTTCAAGCTTACAAATGATCACTTCTTTCTTTTTTATGAGAATCATTTCCTTCTCATTATAAAACAGCTTATAAAATCCAAATTCATCTTAAATTTCTTCTTCCACGATGGTAGGCAAAGAGAAATGTCTCTTGGGTATTTTCAAGTAACTCTATTCTCCATATTCATTTATTATTACAGTGACTTAGTAAAGCATAAAATCAAGTTTTGAAACTTAAAGAAAAAGCCTTTAAAAATTCTTAAATTCAGAGGATACATCTCTAGAAAATTTCTATTAATATATTTCTTTCCTATATACTCTTATTATAAACATTTAATGTATTTATAAATAAACTTTGAAAGCAATTAAATTTAGATAAAGGAGAATGTAAAAAATGATTTGATTCATATCCATTTTCAATAAAGTATTTTTGAGTAGTTTCTGATCAAATATATTCACATGAATTAACTTATCATATGTTCCATTAAAATTCAGTGTTTCAAAGGAACATTTGTTTTCTCTACCAAGTCTAATAAATAAAACTGCACCCAGCCTAAAACTGACTACTGAAAAGAAAAGATCAAAGCAAGTATGTCCTGGGCACTCCTCAAAATTACTTCCTGAGATTTGTTAAGATGGGCAAATGAGCTGAAACAAGTAGTAAAATCACTCTTGTCACTAATTTTTCCAAATATGTATCATTTTTCTTGAGTCTTCTAACCATCCCTTAGCTTGCTTACCCATTGGCAGACAACTCATCTATTTCAGAGAATACACATTCTATCAAATAACATCTTAGTTCCTTTGGGCTGCTATAACAGAAAAGCTTTGACTGAGTGGTTTATAAACAACAGAAATTTATTTTACACAGGTCTGGAGGCTGGGAAGTCTAAGATCAAGGCGACAGCAAATTCAATGTCTGACGAGGGCCTGCTTCCTCATAAGTGGCCTTCTCACTATAACCTCAATGATGGAATGAGCCAGGGAGCTCTCTGGGGTATCTTTTACAAGGGCACTAATCCCATTAATGAGGATAAGGTCTCCACCCTTGTAATCCTCCCACTTCCTAAATACCCTACCTTCTGGTACTGTTACTCTGGGTTGGGATTTCAACATAAGAATTTGGAGAGTGTGGGGGAGTACACAAATATTTAGACCACAGCAAACAGGAAATATCTATTGGTCTAAATTCCAAATTGCCAGTAAAGTGATCTTTCTGTAGAAGGGGATAAATGCAACATTTTCCATATTCTAGGGAGTGATAGCAGTGAGAAAATAAGGACCTCAGTCCAACCAGCAACTGCAAGGAATTGCAATCTTTCAACAGTCTGAGTGAGCAGAAAATGAATTCTATTCTATAGTTTTCCTGCCAACACCTTGATGAATATGATGAAACTGTACCAGATTTTTTACCTAAAGAACTGTAAGGTAATAAATTTACCACTAAGTTTATGGTAATTTGTTACAGCAGCAATAGAAAGATATTACACAATATATCATCAAAATTTGCTCTATTAATAGGAAATTGTTTATTGATTTTATTCTTTAAACTCCTTTAAGATCATCATATTACTATCTATACATAAACTTAACTGTTTTTATATATATTCTATATATAAATGTATGTAAACTTGCATACTTTTTTTACATACATTAATTTTTATTTAAGGCCCTTTATAAAAGAGGTTGAACATCTCCAGAAACCTTGCATGCGTATGTCCCAGTGTTTCTCATTTATGATCTATTGACCACTTGCATCAGAGTTGCATAGAGTTTTATTAAAAAGAAAGACTCTAGACCTATAGAATCAAAATTTTGGAGACCTATGGATTCAAAGGAGGATGGAATCTGCATTTTAATTTTTTCCCTGGCTGATTCATATGCATAATAAAGTTTAAGAATCACTGCTCTAAGCATATCAAACTACTTGCCCATCCCTAAATGTGCCATGATGCTTCATGTCCCCATGCCCTTGCAGGTATGCTTTAAACTGCCTGGAATTTATTTCTTCATTCGTCTATGTGGAGCTCTCTCATTTAACTTTCACACATGAATCCTTTCATGCATGATCTTCCCAAATGAACTTATATCACTCATCTTTCTACATTATGACAACCTGGTGAGCATTTCTCCTTGACTCTAAGCTTCAAAAGTACAGCATCCGTGCCATGTTTACACTCTCAAATTCTGACACCATGACCATACATTTTAGGTGCTAAATACACTTTTGGTAAACAAATGAGTTAAATAGATTTCTTCTGCATTCTCTCTTTAACTTTCCCTAGTTATATAGAACCTATAACCCTTCATTACTTTTACTTATTATAACATATCCACCCCATTGGGTTTATAGGTCTACTTCTTGATATCAAGCTTTTTCAATATATTTATTATATCTTGCTCATCTTCATTTCTGGAAACACAAACAATTTCTATGTAATCAATAAATGTAGGTTAATGAATAAGTGATCCAATTAAAATTATAGGGCATAGATGTATAAATGACAAATGTGTAAATCAGAAAACTAATGTATTATAAATATCAAAACAAAATATAAAGATTATAGTATATTCTCCCTGGAACACACACGCACACATATAGGAAAGAACTGTTAGAAGCACAAATTGTATTTGAAGGTTGCTTAGTGAATGTGAAGTTAGATCAAAAGATGTTCTATGAATTATTATAGGAACTGGCAGTGTGAAATATGTGTACCTGAAGCATGCAGTTCCTCTACATAGGTATACCTACCAAAAGATCTGGAATGTTGTGTCTACTATTTGAAGAACACTCTAACCCAGATAGTGCCGGTGATACATTCTCAGTTTTATGATTCAAAATTTAACATTTTTTTCCTCTCCATTGACATTCTCTCCTGATATATTCTTCAGATAAATATTATAAAATTGTGTGATGACTTCGATTACTTTAAAGTAGTTTTTAGGCCAGGCTCATGCCTGTAATCCTAACACTTTGGGAGGCTGAGGCGGGAGGATCACTTGAGAGCCCAGGAGTTTGAGACCAGCCTGGGCAGTAGGGAGACCCTGTCTCTACAAAAAATAATAAAAAGAATTTAGCTGGGCATGGTGGTAAGCACCTGTAGTCCCAGCTACTTGGGAGGAGGATTGTTTGAGTCCAGGAGTTTGAGATTGCAGTGAGCTATGTTAATGCCATTGCACTCTATCCTGGTCAATAGAGCTAGACTGCATCACAAAATAAATAAATAAATACAATTTTTTAGTTCCCAATGCTGTATGCAAACAATTTTAAGAATTTCTGAAACTTCTCATATCTCATACTAGAAAAATGTTAGGATGAGTTGTCATCACAGGTAGCTCCTCTCATTCATGAATTGACAATTTGGGTTTTGTTTTTTTATTTCTAGAGGATAACCCTCACCTCATAGTTCTAGAGTGATCTCAGAATCTCCCCATATAATCACAGAGGCATTTTGGGGTCTCTGTTATTTTGGAGATATCATAAAATCATTCAAGACTGAGGTCTCTGGATTTGATTATTTTATCTCGATGGCAGTAGATAGTTATGTCTGGTCTTAAACAAATAAATAGTAGTTCCAAATGAGCCTTTTAAATATATTGATCACTGTGGCAGTGTGGCTAAGGAAGGGGTAAGCCTTGAAGCAAGAGGACAATTTAAGCAGAAGATGACCGTGGCCTGAAGCAGAGTGTAGATGTGAAGGAATGAATATTAGCTAGAGGTAACAAAGAAATGGAATCACCTCTTGAATTTACTTTTTGGGAAGTGATCAGTAAAGGCAAGAGTAAAAATCAATGTTAGTGCCCAGATTACTTTCATGAGTAACTTCGTGGATGTTGGTATTGTTTGCTGAGGTAGAGGACACAAATAAAACAGAATTCTTGAAAAAGGGAGGGGAAGACCTTGGGATCATTTGTACATATGAATTACAAATATGAATATTTATAAATATGAATAAATTAAATGGTCATATATGCTCAACAAAATGTGTTGAATTATTTAACAAAAATACCCCAGTTGAGATAGTCAATAGTAAGTTGAATATTTAGATTCCATAGCCTTTCGTTATACAGGTTGAAGCTTGATGGTAAAATTTTATTTAATCTATAAATCAGATTACCATGATCAGAGCTACAATCAAAGCTTGATGTGTCACGCCTGTAATCCTAGCACTGTGGGAGGCCGAGGCGGGCGGATCGTCCTGAGCTCAGGAGTTCGAGACCAGCCTGAGCAAGAGCAAGACCCCGTCTCTACCAAAAATAGAAAGAAATTAATTGGACAGCTAAAAATATGTATAGAAAAAATTAGCCGGGCATGGTGGCGCTTGCCTGTAGTCCCAGCTACTCGGGAGGCTGAGACAGTAGGATTGCTCGAGCCCGGGAGTTTGAGGTTGCTGTGAGCTAGGCTGACGCCACGGCACTCGCCCCAGGCAAGAGAGTGAAACTCTGTCTCAAAAAAAAAAAAAAAAAAAAAAAAAGCTTGATGTGATTGCTAAGACAGTGGAAGATATGAAAGATGTCTGAGGACATCCTGCTTCTATGAGACAAAAGGAAGGGTGTGGTCAAGGAGAGGCACGGATGGCCTGTATCCTAGGCTACTCCATAAGGAAGTGGCAGCCATGATAGAGAAAAGAGATAATGGCTTGCACCTAACTTCCCTTCTGCCCTGTGGGCAGACTCCATGGCACTCTTGATTTTTGTTAAATCCTCTCCATCAAAACACATTGCAAAGTGAATCAAAGTAAGTCTTTTCAGTTTCCAAGCAAAAATTCTGAATATTCCTTTCTTTAAAAGTGTTAAAAGGACAAAGATATATTGGTTTATAAACGTTTTTGGGGTGCTCTATTGGATTCAATCAATAAAGCACTTCACCTACCAGAAAATAAAAAAGATAATTTCATTTATTCTTCTGAGAGACTATATTGCTCATCTCATCTTTTTCTAACAATGGAATTTAGGCGTGTTTTCCTTTTGAACACAAAAGAAAAAGTTTTTTCCAAACCTCATAGATGCAGCTTTGTTTTCTGTTATGCCTCCTCTTTACTACAAAGTGCTTTGTTGCATAGTCAGGATTCTGGATTTGTTCTGAAATCATTTCGATGTGTTTCTGTTTTTTGTAATCCCATATTTTATATTGTTTGTTGGAGGGAACCAAAATTTTGTGATTTAGAGTGTGGAATTTCATTTGACCTAAGTTAAAAATGTGATGGCTAGCCTAGGGAATATTGGATATGTTTTTAGTTATAAGTCATCTAACCACCTTCCTTGTTTTGGTAAAGTGAGCATATAATTTGTCATCAAAATACGGATAATTTTTTAAGAATATGAGCTGTCAATTACCATACCAGGGCAGCCAGCATAAACCAGGACATGTCTAGACAAACTGCATCATATAGTCATTCTAACTTTAGCGGAATTTGAAGATCAGTGGGAAGTAGGTTCCTATTCGAGCATACAACCTAGGTTCAGCTGATCAGATACCTCAACCCATGACAGGAATTTGTAGAATACAGGACCAGAACCAAAGAAGATCAAAGGTAGAAGACTAAATTCTAGTGAAAGGGTAGAAAACATCAACTGGTAGTGATTATATAGGAAAATGTTTACATGGTATATGGCCATCCAGTAGATACTCATTTAACAATAGCTCTTTATTAATATAGAACTATAGTTCCCTAGGCTGCTGTAACACAGTACCACAAAATGGGTGGCTTAAAACAACAAAAATGTATTGCCTCATAATTCTAGAGGCTAAAAGTCTGAAATCAAGGTTTTCGTGGGGCAATGATTCCTGTGAAAATAGTGGGGGGGGGGACTTTTTTTTGCCTCTTCCTAATATTTGGCTTGTTTTATAGTGACCAGTGTAATTGCTTCTTTATAGTAAATGCAATAATGAGAAAAGATACTGATGGCCTAATGATGTCAAAATTTTCCCATAGAGATGCTTTTCAGTTGTTGAAGAATTTCATTTGTGGTGTATTTTAAATATAAATATAAAACATAAGGCATTACAAATTAGATTGAATTTATAAATATCCCCAAGTTAAAAGGATTTCTTTCATATTGTAGAGCTATTTTAATAGAGTTGAAGTGATCTGTGTAATTTTTATTGAGAGTACAGAATTGTAGACAAGAGTAATTTCCTAGCTTTTCATTATACAGAAGATTTTGCCATTCTGTACATATTTAGAACATAATTAATTTTTGAAAAGTACCATTCATACAGAGGGAATGATAGTAATGATTTATTTTGTCCTAGTTTATCATTCAGTAATTTAAGCAGAAAAGTAATTCAATTATGATTTTTATATGCAAATCTATTAAAAATATGATAATTAGCTATACCCCTTCTCTGAAATTATAGCAAGAAAAATAAATGCATGATAAACCTAAAAGATTTCTGTTAAATATAAGAACTTTTTAAAATAGGAAGTCTTAAGGATATAAGTAGATTATCAAATTTTAAGAATTACATTTCTAGTTATATTACTACAAACAGCTACATAGTCAAGATGTAGATTATTTAAATATGGATCTCTCCTAAAATCAAGAGAATGTAATTCCGTGAAGACTCAGGAGATGTGAATAGTATTGATGATATCCATGAAAGAATTTCTTTATGATACAAAAACAGTTTAATTATGTTCTGTATCAAGATAAGTTTTCTCGAATATAAAGTGCATGACCAATCAAAAAAGTTAATGTTGGCCGGGCGCGGTGGCTCACGCCTGTAATCCTAGCACTCTGGGAGGCTGAGGCGGGTGGATTGTTTGAGCTCAGGAGTTCAAGACCAGCCTGAGCAAGAGTGAGACCCCGTCTCTACTAAAAATAGAAAGAAATTAATCAGACAACTAAAAATATATAGAAAAAATTAGCCGGGCATAATGGTGCATGCCTGTAGTCCCAGCTACTGGGGAGGCTGAAGCAGGAGGATCGCTTGAGCCCAGATGTTTGAGGTTGCTGTGAGCTAGGCTGATGCCACGGCACTCGCCCCAGGCAACAGAGTGAGACTCTGTCTAAAAAAAAAAAAAAAAAAAAAAAAAGTTAATGTAGAAAAAAAGGTTGATACGGAGTTAATTTCAGAAATAGGAAGATGAGAGATCTAGACAATGGGTAAAGTTTGTCCATGATAGGCAAAATTATTCTTCAGCATGATTTAGGATACACGCAACTGCAAACATCAAAGACCCTGATTAAAAGCAGCTTAGACATAGGGATTTATTATTTTTTAAAACAAGGAATCTAAAAGAAAGGCAGTTAGAACACTTAGTGATGCAACAATTTTGTCAAGAAACCGGGTGATTCCTATGTTGTCATCCTGCCTGCCTCATTGAACTGATTTTCCTCTTCAACTGGTGCCTTCATACTTCCAAGAAGGCTTCCATAATTCTGAACCTCACCTCATCCCAATGTCCAGAGTTAGAAAGGCATTGTCTTGTACTGAATTCCACTTAAGTGCAAGGAAAACATATTAGAAACCCTACAATAAATCTACTTTCATATCTCACTGGCCAGAATTATGTGGTATATCATGACTAAACCAATGATTTACGAATGGGTGTAAGACAGCTATGATTGACTGTGATTAATCAAGATAAGGCTGAGGAAGAGTCACTTCCCTGAGCTCATGGCACAGCAAGGAAGAAGCAATGGAGGGCTGGACATGGATAAAGGAGTATCTGCTACAATTTTTAGAGAATCTTGAGAAATTTCATTCTTTTGAGATGCTGCAATGCATTTGAAGCCATAAGGGTGATAGTATAAAAGATAGTCTATCTATACATGGAAATTCTGAGTTTTCTCTACAAAACAGATCTGGAGAGATGAAAATTAAATTTCAAGAATGATTATGGATACATTTCATTAAACCCAGCATATCAATTAGACAATGAAAGGAAACAAAGAGAACAGAGGCTGAAGAATTGTCTGCTACAAATTGAAAGGATCCCTGAGAGTACAGGAATCAGGGAATAACCATAAGAGCAAAAATAATACAAAGCATTTTTTCTACACATTTCATCTGAGATTCATAATAGTCCTATGTGACTAGGGCTGTCCACGCAGAATAAGGGCTTATTATATTATGGGATTCACAATATATGAATCGTAAAACCCTAAGGGAGCCAAATTTTTTTCTTTCCTTGTTCTATTATGATGATGATGATTGCAATCTTGCATCTACTCAAATAACAGTTGAATATAATTCCATGAGTCTTGAAAAAGCATACTTCAAAATGTCTACTTAAGTTTGATTTTTCTCTTGATATTTCTGAAATATATCCTTTGTTTATCTCTTTCCATGGTCCATTGTTTTAATAAAATGTAACGTAATAGAAAAAGGCTTACTTTAATACTCTCAATGGAAAATCCTTCTTACATTTTAGTTGATTAAACCAGAAAATTAGCTTCATTTTCTGTTACTGACTTATATCAAACTTATGTTCTCCTAAATGTGAACTCCCATAGAACAGAAAATGTTTTATTTATAATTTATTCCCATGATCTATTTCAGTAGATAGTAAATACTTTTTGAATTAAAGTGAGCTATAAAAACCAACAATACACCATTTTCTGGTAGTAGCAATTCCGAAATCTCAGTGGGGATATGTTTGGTCAATTCAACCCCATTTTAGTGAGTGCAAATATCACATAGTCTAATATCCTTCTAGTTCACACTTAGAAAATCCTCTTAAATGTTTGGGAAAATAGCAGTGATACGTTTTCAAATATTCTGTATTGACTAAGTGAATAGACTGTGGTAGTGTTATCAGTTGCTACCTCAGTTATGTTCAATTCAAAAGCCATTTTTGAACCTGTCATCAAACTTTCAGTGTTTCACTTGAACATCAGACTGTCATATATCTGAGAAATAAAGATATTCTCAAGTTTTTCTGTTGATTTGTAATGGTAGGCCACTATTTGAATGTAAGCTATCAAAAATAGTGAAAATCATTTCAGTATTCATTGTGTACGAATGAGTAGATTTCCTCCAGGTAGCTAGAAGGAGTTTGGCATATCATCCCCGTGCGTAAATGTCCAAATGCCCAAACTCTAAATGCTGTCGTTTGCATTATTAAGTTCAATAAAGGTAATTTGACCTAACCTGTGCACTTTGTGGGATTGATGAACCTCGAAGGTGTTTGCCTATCTTCCATTTATAAATGCCAATAAAATGTTAAATTTTTATGCTCACCTATATCAAAGTGAAAGCACATGATCTTTTTCAAATGGTTTTTGGAATGTTTTTTCATTGCCCTTGAGAAGAATTAGCTGTAAAATTAAGTACTTTTATGTCAATTCATGAGATGCATAGCAAGTCACTTAATCTTTCCAAATTTCTCTCCCTCTCATTTCCCCGTATTTATGATATTTAACAATGCTGTCCAGTTTCTTAATATAAGGAATAGTTAAGCAGTGTGATTCACCCAGACTCTCTTCTATAAAAGGGCTCCCAGCCTCCAGTTTCTCTGCCAGGGAAATCTCCTTCAAGCTCAGTTTTTATTATGTCAGTTTTACAAATTTTTTTATTCTACAAGTATTAATTATTGTATCTATCTTTTTCCTGTGTGCTAAGTGCTAGAATATAAAAAAAAACCACTACACAAACCAATTTATTGTTATGTTAAAGAAAAAAAATAAGTAAACAAGTACTAAAATGCATTAACAGTTCAATAAAAGATGTTTATGCATAGTGTTAAAAGCAGAGAAGGGAGAGCACCTAATTCCTCTTTGATTAATGGGTTAAAGGTGTCAGGAAAATATTCCTGAGGAAAAAAAGCATCATACTGCAGGTGGTGTCAAAAACATAAAAAAAAGAAAAAAAGAAAAAAAGCAAGAATTAAATGTTAACCAATATGATTTACATGGAAAGAGACTGTTCAATAGCAAAATATCTAAAACTCTAAGAAAGCTAGAAAATCATGTGTGAACTAATCATTTAATGTGCACACTGCTTAGGAGTTTGGATTTAAATTGATAACTATGAAACATTAAACAAAAAGGTAAGAGTTTTACACAGGAGAATGATTTGTGTTTTAAAAATCACTTTCTCAGATGGATCATGTACCAAAAAAGGACAGAATTTCGGGAAAATGGATGCTGAGAGAGCAGATAAGAGACACGAGATAACAGTCTGCAAAGCACTGGGCGAACAAAGATGAACCAAAAACATAACTCAGTTACAAAGAGCAAGATCTAGTCCTAAATTCTTATTTTACTATTATATCCTCTGGCTCTACAGCCAGTACTCCATATTACTTGAACTATTACCTGGTTCCCACTTGGCCAGAAAGTATTTGCTTTACTCATGCTCTTCTCTTAACCTGAAACAACTTTCTCTCTCATTTCCAGGGTCCAAATTATCCTCACTTTTCAAAGCTGAGGTCAAAACCCAACTTCTCCATGGAGATTTTTTCATTTCCTCAAACAGAACCATCCCTTCTTTTCTCTTACCTATCAATTTATTGATTTACCAGTTTGACTTCATCAAAAGCAGACTTTAAATAGTTCAACAAATAATGTAAAGTACCTTAAGCAAGATAGGTGAAAAGGTACAGAATTAAAGAAAAGCATGAATTGCTCCTGCCAGATAACTTCTGGGTCACTATAAGGACAAAGAAAAAGAAAGGGAATAGGAAGAAGGAAAGATCATGGAAACAGTGAAAGTTAATTTAAATCTTAATTCTTGAGTAGGAATTGAATATACAGTATTGGGAGAAGGCAATTCCTGGTGGCAGAAAAAACATTAAGTAAAAATGCATGTATAGGGAATACAATTAGCTCAGGTGGCTGTGATACAGGTAAAGCAGAGGAAACAAAAGTCAGAAAAATATGGAAGACCAGGGTCCAGGGAGCCTTGAATACAGGCCAAACTAAGGAGATTGGGATTCTGTTATTGAGCAGGCAAATGTTAGAAATTGTAAGTGCCTGCGGCATCCTCCTCTCTATTCATATTAACTCCCAATTTAGTTAGCTAGCCTTCCAGATTCCCAGGATACTGGCTTCCTTCTGCATCTCAAGACCTTAAATTTTGGTGTACAACCAGAAACATAACCAATAGGTTACATAAGAAAGGACTTCTTACTGAGAACTAGCTCACATATTTGTGGAGGCTGAGAAGTTCCACAATATGCTATTTGCAAGCTGAGAAGCTGGTGATGTAATTTAATCTGAATCTAAAGACCTGAGAATCAGGGGAGCCAATGATGTAACTCTCAGTCTAAGGCTGAAGGCATAAACACCTGGGAAGGTGGTGCTTAATTCCCCAGAATCTGGAGCTGTCCAAGGGCAACAGAAGGTGGATGCCCCAGTTTCAGAAAGGAGAGAAAATTCTCCTTTTCTCTGCCTTTTCATTCTATCAGGGCCCTCAACAGATTGAATGATGCCTGCCCACATTGGTCAGGGTGAACCTTCTTTATTCAGTCTACTGACCTAAATGCCAACCTCTTCCAGAAACACTCTCACAGCCACAGTGAGAAATAATATTTTACTAGCTATCTGAGTACCTATTAACCCAGTAAGTTGATACATAATGTTAACCACCAACCGCAATCAGCTATTTCCGCTTTAGCATCAATCCTTCCAGAAGGACTACAGTTATAAACATTGCAACCAACCCACAAAACACCCTGCTGTAGCACAGGCTATAGTTTTCCCGCAAGTCCAATGCCTCTCAAACTACTTTGCAAAAAGTAATTTTAGGGTATTAAGGTGACATTCAAATGACGTGCACTGATTAAGAGGACTGTGTTTCCCCATAACATCACCTCCTCCCTCACACACAAATTCTAGTAATACCAGATAGTTCATTCATGTAAAAGGGACAGAATTCATCAGTCATTTTATTCTTTCAGTATGACTTAAAATTGTTATTGTGAAACTGGTATGTCTGAGTAGACAAGAAAAACTATACTCCTTACACCAAAACATAAATTTTAGCATTACTTGCTGCTTCTTGCTCAATTTCAAGATGATCTTCTTTACTGGCTGGATACCTATGTCAATACTATTGTTAATAATAATGATATCAAGCACTTATTAAATGCATATAGAGTGTATACTCTCTACATGATCTTGTTTCTCTTCCCAGCAATATTTTTCTTATTTTGTAGATGAGAACATTTATGTATAAATAAGTTACTTCCCCAAAGTCACATAGTAGTAACTGGAAAAACTGTTTTTTCCACCCAGCAATGTCTGATTCCAGAGGCTGAGTTGAAAATACTGAGCTCTGTCCCTATGTTACTACCTCTCATGAAGCCATGCAGCCTCCTTCAAGCAAAAGGTACTTTTTGATGTCTTACATTATTTTGGTTGGGGTATAGAGAAGCGGATGTAGTTGCCAATATGATGATGTGTTGCCTTTTCCTTTTCACCTTTTAATTTATTTTCTTGGAAATTATTAAAATATTACAGAAAAAAATTGACATGTGAAAAATGACATTTTTCTTCTGGTTGTAATGAACATTATTGCTTAGGTTTTTTCATTAACACTTTTGAAGGAGCAATTCCACCACATCCACAGGTAGTTTTCATCTGTCTTATGGAAATATCCTTGCTCAGAAAATGCCTTATCCAAGGACGTGTATCATGTGACTGAACCAATGCTATAAGAAAAAGGAAATAATTTCTATGTTTTAGGTGTTCATACTCTTTACTTAAGGCAGTTATAGTTTTTGATTGTTTTGATATGACTCATATTAAGAGTTACATATTTATCCTTCAAGAAATAGTAAAGTCCTGAACTCTGAATTTTGGGAAAATATAGGCCGATTTGATGCTTTCAAAACAATGATGTTGAGATCATCTTTCATTTGGTTTTCTTTCTGCTGTGGACTGAATGTTTGTGTCCCTCCACAGAATTCATATGTTGAAATGTTAACACCAAAGGTGATGATATTAAGAGGTAGGGTCTTTGGGATGTGTGTAGGTCACAAGCATCAGGCCCTCATAAGTAGGATTAGTGCCATTAAAAATGAGGCTGCAGAGAGCTGCCTTTCCCTTTTACCATGTGAAAACACAGCAAAAAGATGGCCATCTGTGAACTAGAAAGCAGGCCTTCACTAGACAGCGAATCTGCGGAGACTTTGATCTAGAATTTCCAGCCTCCAGAACTGTGAGAAATAAATTTCTGTTTTTTATAAGCCACTCAGTTTATGGTATTTTGTTACAGCAGCCCAAATGAACTAAGACAATCCCATTGCCCATGTTATTTTACTATTTAGAAGGTAAAGGATTATTCTGTTTATGTTCAATCTTCAGAAAGCAATTTTCTTGTTTATGTAAGACTTAACCTAGTTCCTAAAAAAAAAAAAAGGTACATGTAAAATATTGACTTATATGTAAGGATTATAACAAAAATATTCATTTTTCTATTGTGAATTATCGTAATCAGAATATAATTAAAATCTGTAATCTTAGAGATATAATTTATTGGTACTAATACTTTAAGAGACATTGGTTATTAAAAAAATAAACTGCATTATGGAAAGTTACATTCTTGTGGAGAAAGTATACAATGAAAATTTATAGAATAAATGCTTTTATTTGTACAATTTTATCATTATAGATATGTGCATTAAATTTAGAGTTTCTTAAAATTTGCGACTTTTAAATCCTTCAAATTTATTTTTCATATGGAAAAAGATGGACTCTACTTAATTGTGCAAAATCACTCAACTGGCTAATGACTGAGTAGAAACAAATAATCCTTGTTAGTCTAGCATTCTTTCTGTAATTCTTTATACTATCTAAAAGAGCTACAAATTAAACTAAAAGACATTTTCAAGTATAATATTTCAAGTAAACAGAAAATTAAATTTGACATTAAGATTCCTAAGGTCCAAGTCTAGAACACTCGCTGGACATTAGACTTCATAGATATTTCAGTTCTAAATCTAAGTAGCTAAATTATATTTTGCAAGTTTCTCTAACTAACTTGTTCCTTATTTTTCTCACCTTTAAATGTGTTAGGGGTTGGATAAAATGAATTCTGTTATGTCATGTAGTTCTAAAATGAATCAGTTCTGTGATTAATCAACCATCCGCTTCATATTTTGTATTCTCCATGAAGTTGAACTTTAATATGCCAAAAAAATCTATTTCTTTCTGTACAATTTTACCATTCCTGCCTTAGATTTGGCTTTTCAAATCTTGTGTTAAAATTATCTGACTTAACTTTCTATATTTCAATACATATTTTCTATCTCCATTTGATACCAGATCTCAGTGGTATTATGAATCAATAAGATATTTTAAAAGAGGTAGGAGAGTTATTACAGATTATAAAGTTTATATTAATAAATAAGGTCTTTTTTTAAAAAAGAATTATATCTATTATCATCATCATGTCAATAAATGACAACAATGACAAAAAGGAGGAAGCAGCTCACACATGCATGCACACATGCATATACACAAAAGATTCATCTTTCCCAACACTTTTGTGACATTTTACATTCCTATGGAACTGGAAAAGGCCTGAGCAACTGAACATGCAGTCTTGTTCTCAATAACAAATAGTGCAAATTAAATCCTACTGCAACAAAATAAAGATTTTTTTCCTCCTGATTGTTGCTATATTCCTTGGAAAGGGGAACATTAAGGCTTAAAATAATTTTTACTTGGAAATTTTTAGTATAGGATTACCTTTTGAAATAGATTTTTACATAAAATACTTTCAAATGATGTTAAGAAAAAAAGGTGCTAATAATGTACTTGAAAATGGTCCCTTCCAGAAAATTATATACCAATTCAAACCATTACTGTTACACACTGCTTAAAATTGTCTTACTTTATCTGGAAAGTGATAAGTGATATTTTAAGTAATATGATATACAATTGTAGAGTAAGAGTTGATTCTGGTCTTTCCTAATATCTAAGGGACCGTATCAGTATGTAAATTGTACTTACTATGTGCAAATTACATCAAAGCACCAGTAGTCTGTGATCTTCTGATAAATGGATACTTTGCATGAAATTCTTATAATAATTTTTCAAATGATCCTGTTCCTTTTCAGTATCATATTTTTAATTAATAATGAATTGAGAAATAAACCTAGATATAGTCATCAATCCTAGCAAATCCATCAGTGGGTTGTTTATGAATTTATCAGAAGCAATAATTACTTAGGAGTAATCATTTCTAAATTTGTGTCTACGATAATGCAGAAACTGGGTAACATTAATACATGGACATGAGCCAAATATCAAAATGGCATTTGTAAATAATTACACCAATATGAGACTGCATGTGCAAATTATAGTTCACTTTCTAAAAGATCCTTCTTAACAGTACTAGAAATACTAATATTAAAAAATTAATCCCTTCAATAAGATCACTGATAATTTAGTACTTTACTATAGATAGTAAGATGTGTGTGGGTTATTACCTAATTTATACTCATTTACTCAGCTGATAGATTAATAGCAACAGTCAATAGCTACTGAATTAAATATATAGATTATCCACAGTACTCATTCCAACAACAGAAAATTAATTAATTTTAAAACATCTAGACTTACTTGTTAAAATTTTCCCCCAGCTTTATTATGTTTATTAAATTATAAATTTGTTAATTTATAATTAACAAATACAAATTATATACATTTACTGTGTACAACGCGATATTTTACATGTTGTACAATGTTTACATGTATGGGGGACTTCAAAAAGTTCATAGAAAATGAGCATTATGAAAAAATTGTGCATGGATTTCAATTTTTTTTCACCAAAATAAACTCATGCTAACTTGTTACAACACGTCTTTAACAGGATCTAGTCTGAGGCACAAAGAAGGATAACATATTGATTTGGAAAAAGCCACCATCACAGCGACATGAATTCTGCTAAAATTGAAGTGAGAATAAGCATCGGATCTATGGTGAAGCTTGAGTGGAAAATGGTGAAATCATTGATGCTTTGCAAAAAGTTTTTGGGACAACGTCCCAAAGTAATTAGCATTTTACAAACAGATAACGTATTTGAAGAGGGATAAGATGATGTTGAAGATGAATCCTACAGTGGCAGACCATCCACATCAATTTGCGAGAAAAAAGAAAATCTTGTCCATGCCATAATTGAAGAGAACCGACAATTAACAGCATAAATAATAGCCAACACCAGAGACATCTCAAAGACTTACACAATTCTGACTGAAAAATTAGAGTTGAGCAAATTTTCCACTCAATGGGTTCCAAAACTGGTGAACTCAGATCAGCTACAGATAAGAGCAGAGCATTCAATGGAAATTTTAAACAAGTAGGATTAAAAATCCAGAAGCATTTCTTTGAAGAATTATAACAAAAGACAAGATATAAACCATGTTTCTGTATGTCTGCCAGTGTGATCCTGAAGACAAAGCACAATCAGAACAATGGCTACCAGGAGGTGGGAGTGGTCTAGTCAAAGCAGAAGTGGACTGTTCAAGAGCAAAGGTCATGGCAACAATTTTTTGGCATGCCCAAGGCATTTTGCTTGTTGACTTTCTGAAGGGCCAAAAAAATGATAACATCTGCTTATTATGAGAGTATTTTGAGAAAGTTAGCCAAAGCTTTAGCAGCAAATCACCTAAAAAATCTTCACCAGAGAGTCCTTCACCATTACAATGCTTCTGCTCACTCTTATCATAAAACAAGGGCAAATTTTGCAAGAGTTTGTATGGGGAATCATTAGGCATCCACCTTGAAGTTCTGATTTGGCTTCTTCTGACTTCTTTGAGTTTCCTAATCTTAAAAACTTTCCTTCAGTTAATAATACAAAAAAGACTGCATTGCCATGCTTAAATTCCCAGGATCTTCAGTTCTTTAGGGATGGACTAAATGGCTGATATCATCACCTACAAAAGTGTCTTGACCTTGATGGAGCTTTATTGAGAAATAAATATTGTATTTTTAACTTGTGTCTTTTAGTTAATCTTTTTCATGAACTTTTTGAAGTCCCTTGTATACATTGTAGGATGATTAAATCAAGCTAATTAGCATATCCATCACTTCACATAATTTTCTTTGTGGTGAGAACATTTAAGAATACTCTCTTTCCACTTTTTCACGTGAACAGTTCATTATTTTTAACTGCAGTCATGCTCTACAGTAGATCTCCAGAATTATTTATCCTATCTAAGTGAAACCTTTTACCCTTTGACCACTTATTTTTTTTCCAATGGCAGCAGAGAGAATTTTATATTGTTTCTATTAAGAGATTTTATTCCTATGAGTTTAAAAACTTTTAACTTTTTCTCAGAGGAAATTAGTATTGATATGTATTTTCTAATCAGACTTAAATTTGTGATTATACAAGATGAAGTCCATTCCTACCCTACAACCTAGTGTCTCCTTGCCTTCTCCCCTTCGAAAGTTTTTGAAAGTCCAATTGTTTTATTCACAGGAGTCTACCTTTAAGCAGCTATCATCCTCAGAGATGAACTATTAATATGTGGCTAAACTCATAGGTAGGGGTGGCTGGGAATGTTATGAACTGTGAGTGTGCAAGCAGGGTCAGTGTCTTAAGAGCTGACTGGGACCCTCATCTCTGTTCATAGGGCAACAACTGGACAAAATGTTTTCCAAATGTTGTAAAGTCAGTATCATTTCTTTTCAAGTCATCATGTGTTTCAGTTTAAAGTATATTAAGTAAGACTTTAAGTATAAGGATAATGAAAATAGAATCATAATAATTCTATCATGTTATTAAATATATGATTACAAAATAATTAATTTATTATAATATACAGTTGCTTGAATCTATGATACTTTTAAATTTAAGGACACTCTAAACTTTGTGAAAACGAATATAAGTTTTTGGTTTCTATGAAACTGGTTTCACCTAGTGAACATATTGAATTCTTCACACAATAAGAAAGCTAAGTTCAACTTACATTACACTAGGGCTATTTTTTTTATGCATTTACATTACTGGAACTATTGATTACTTTGAAATTTTCTTAATAATTATTCTAAAATTGTTGTTACTATAAACATAAAATATAACAAAATTATTTATTGCTGATTCTGGTACTGAATGATTAATTGAAATGCTTTGATTGAAATTTATGATTGTGGCTTGATTGTCTCTCTGGTAGTTAAGGATCATTTTTTAAAAACATTTTCATGTTATCACTCATTTCTTTATTTCATAAAAAGACTTCATAATTTCTTATAACATGATGTAAGATTTTAAATTGCTATGACATTTTCATGTAGCACCTAGGCATGATCTAAGACTTAAGTGAAGAATAAATACTTAAAGTGAAAAAAGTTAAATAATGAATTTTTAAATTTTGTATGATAATCTAGAACAGGATTCAGCAAACTTTTGTGTGTGTGTGTGAAGGGCCAAATAGCAAATATTTTAGGCATTTTGGGCTCTGTTGCAACTGCTTATCCCAACCATTAAGGTGAAAAAACAACCATAGACAATATGGCAATGCATGGACATGGCTGTGCTTTGATAAAGCTTTAATTACAAAAAGAGGCAGTGGGCCTAATGTGGCCGAGGTCCCTTAGTTTGCTGACCTCTGACCTCCAATATTAGAATTTAATTACTATTTTTAATTCTATTTCTTTATTTTTTTCCTCTTAAAATATATGGTAATTTCCCATGCCTATAAGATATCACCTTTAACATAGAAATACATAACCTGGAATTAATTGACAGGAGAAGAGATTTTATAAAACTAATATTTCCACACTTAATTCTTTCCTGAGAAGCATATCTGGACAAAATCTTATTTTATATTTCATTATGGTTTATACTTTAAACATTACAACTGATTTAATTTGGCTGATTATGAGACATTAAATACTAAATTATAACAAGTAAGGAGCCAAGCACCAATTAAAAATGAAAGGAGAAAGATAGATATATGACACATTTCTAATGAATGAATCTAATGAATCAATACAAATAATCCATAAACTTAACTATGAGTCATATTTTCTATGTCTTTTAAAGAGTGTCGAAGGTAGTTTTGCAAATAATATATGACATATCTCCCCTCTCTGGCTGGTCAAAATCTGAACATCTCTTATGCCTATGTAAGCTAGTTTACAGTTTCCTGGAAGTTCTTCTTTTCTTGATGTCATGAAATTTTACCCTATGTACAAATTAGTATTTAGGGGAAGACTCAAAAGGGACCCCATACCAATTTCTGAAGTTTTTTCTCAGTTATGGTTCCCTTGAATCGGGTACAAAGCTCTGCACCTTCCGGTCTTCTTAGCTTCCCTAAACTCTGATCTCTGTTTCCTTACCTCATCAAGACTTCTTGGCTATTCTGGTTCTCCTTTCTTAGAATAAAATACTGCTTCTCAGTAGAAAATTGGCATTTGTAGGGTTTCCTCATGTGTTTTCCCTTCTGTCATGGATCATAGTCATTCCTTGACTGTTGTCCAATATCTAAAAACTGTTGTTTCAATGTTTAGAAAAACTTTTTATAGTTGTTGACAGCAAGAGGAAAGTCTAATACCAACTGCTCCTTAATAAGTAAAAGCAGGAAACAATTTTTATGATTGAATATAAGAAATCTATATATGGTAAATCAGACATATTAGAGTTTTCAGTTTTGTTGTGAAAATATGGGATCTTGTTCATCTTTTCCTTCATCATATTGAATATCATCTGAACTGTCCCCAAAAGTGGTCATCAGTACCAGCGAAGATATCCTAAATCTTTATTTTCTTTATTTTAAAAAACAGAATTAGTCTTTCAAATACATGAACAAGTATACGAAATCAGTTGTTTGGACCCCACATCATGGAATTTAGGCATGGGGGCTTGAGAAATCTTAAGATTTCATTGTATCAAAGGACATGTCAGTCATAAAAGCAAATCTCTAAGATTGTCTGCCATTCAATATAAATGATATTAAAGAGCTTTCAGGGTGAATTGGAACAAGACAACCACATCTTGACATTGTAGAATAAATTGACTTTTTGGATGGTACACTTCCTATTTAACATTGACATTGGGAAATGTTAGTGTCATTGATGTTAAGATATTTCTGCTTGCCAAATTAACCAACACCAAAAAATGTTTCTTAAAGAAACTCCTGGATCAAATTAACACAAATCAAGCCAATATCACAGAAGTGGATGTTTTCCTTGTTCTTTGCTCTCATAGATCAACATCAGCAAAGACTATATTAGAAAAACAGTAATAAATTATTTCAGAGTGAAATTTAAAGCAAGATAAGACTATGATGACTTATTCTACTCCATTTGCTGATTAGAATTTAGAAATGAAATTTGATCTCTTAGCAGTTTTTCTTTACTCTGATAATGACTATTTTTATTCTATGAACTTTGAAAAATTATTATTAGAACTATGAGAGCCATATGGTCACAACTTATCACAGTGCCCCATTTTGTCACATTTCAAATAGCTTTAATCAGTAAAGAAATGCATGTTACACACATACTACGGTGGCAGAGAATCGCTAGCTGTTTGCCAAATCAGTTTCCATTTTGTTTTGAGCACACAGCTAAACCATTTTTCCCAACTTACTTTATAGGTAGGTGTCAAGGTGGTCTTTGACCATTAGAATGTGGGAGTACATAATGTAAATCTCTCCAGGCTTGGCCCATGATAATCTTCCTTTTTTCTCCTTCCACCATATTCTGTTGGCTATTAAAAAGAAGTCCAAAAATATAGAGGGAGGCAGCACCACAATAAAAAAGGAACAAGAGTGTGGAACTGAGTAAAACACTGCTCACAACTCCTTCCACAGACTGGATGTTATATGAGCAAGAAAAAAACTTTTGTTATATTAAGTCACTGGTATGGTTGAGTTATCTTTCATAGTACTACTTCGACTAATACAGATTTAAAATTGAAGCCGTAAGGACATTGATATTGTAAGTTGTAAAGAGGGAGACCCACATTATACAGTGCAGAACACTTAATTGGCTGAACCCAGCCATTGCTTCTGAAGTTTAAGGGACAGTGGTTGGAAATATCAAGTGTTAGGGGGAGAGAGAAAACTTATCTTCTCATTAATAAGTCATTAGACCCTAAAGGAGTACATACAGACCTCATGATCACTTAGGAAGAATGACAAATCATATTCTGGAATTTTTCTTGATGCTGTGACTGCATGGAGCTTTGTATTGTTTTACTTAGGGAAGATGTGAGTTTTGTGTGAGCATGTGTAGGAGGAGAAATAAGCAGATAATTGATAATCATAAGGGCAGAGTGATGGAGAACAGCTAGTTGTTCACCAAACCTGGTTCCTCTTCTTCCTGTGCACAGAGCCATGACCCTTTTCCTATGTTCTCTTGGAGTTAGGCATGGCCATATACTAAATTATGAAGGTGGAAAGTGGGTGGAGTTTATGCATAGCATTTCTCCTCCTGGGACAAGGAGAACACTGTGAAGGTCAGAAGGGCTGACCCACAGGAGAGAGGGAAGTAGCCAGGTGCTTGATGACTGTGAAGGCCAGGATTCCTCTGCCACCCCTGGGTGTCCCGCTCCCCCATTCAGACTAATTAGACTTTACAGAGAACTCATTGAATTTCTGTGGTATTAAATCTGAGAGAGGACAGCAACTAGTGTCACTTTAATTAACACACATAAGCACATACACATTCTTTATATTCATATGCAAAGCAACAAAGGAAATAAGGGCAAATATCATGTTGATTTAGGTGTTTACCTCGATGTCTGATATCTCTGAAGAGAGAATAAAACATAATGAAGTGGAGAATTGAGGAAGTTATAACCCTAATATCAGCAGCTATATCTGTTAATTGATTTATATACTGATCACTTGTTTATTAATTTACTCAACAATATTAAAATGAAGACCTGAAACTTGCACTGTGTTAGCCACTGCAGATGGAGAGATGAACAACACAGACAAAAGCCCTGTTTTTATCATGTCCTTGTCTTATGTAAACATCATGAAAGGTGGGGTAGATATGATAGCCAAGAGGCTAAGTAATTTACCAAAACTAACACAATTTAAAAAATGGTTAAATCCACACATCTTTGACTCTAAAGCTTTCAGTAACTCAGATATCTGAACATTTCAAATTAAAATAAATATTGGTTTTTACTTGTCCAAAAATTGGCTCACATATTGTTTTGGTATGATCGATCCACATGATCCATTGCAAAGGTCCAGTCTTTAATATTACCACACTGTCATATTTGGGTGATATCTTTCCTGGAGAACATGAGCCATTTAAGTCACAAAGTATATTTCAGGCCACAAAAATGTAAGGATTGAGAATACGATTTGACCTATGTATAATCAACACAATTTTGTATATTATATCTAAGCAATTGAGGAAAACTTTAACAAATTTTGAATTATCCAGATGATTCTTTTTTTTTCCTTCCTGCTTAACATGTGATCAAAGTTTGGAACCAATTTCCAAGTTAAAGCATAACTAGGCATAAATATAAACATGTTAATCACTAGTAAATTTTTACCATTCATTGTATATAGATTACCTACTTCGATTCCATGTATCACTGTAAAACCTTGTGTGAATATTGTCTCATATAGTAAGAAAATGGTTGAATATAACCTGTGACAAAAATGTGAGCTATAAATTAGAAAATAAAGTCTTAATCGATTTTCCATTGTAATTCAATTGTGATTTTGAGCAAGTTAAAGGAATTTTATAGACTTTGGCTCCATAATAGACTGTTGGTGAATGGCGTTTTCCCTTGACTTTCAGTTCTTTGTGTAAAGCTCTTAGATTTCATACCTTCATGTCAGATTTGACAAATGGTGCGCTGAATATAGCACGCAGACAACAAATGAGAAGTTATCACTCCAGGAACAATTTGATTAGCTTAGAGAAAAGTCACACACCACTTTGTATATCCAGAGAAACTAATTAGTGAAAAGGTTGCCAGAATTATAATAATCTGTTAATGTAGTTATTTTTAATATAAAACCTTGGTGATTTTAGTTTCAGTTTGGTTGTAATTATTTTTTAATTAATGGATAAGAATGATGAACTCTAGAGTTTCATCACTACTCATTATTTTTTACTCATTTACTACTACAAAATGAAAATATTTCTAATAAAATGATCTTTAAAAAAGAAAAGAAAATGTCACCTAAAAAGATCTTTATATAATCTCTGATATTTTTGAATTTTGGTGTATGGTTAAACATTATATAAGCAAAATAACATAAACAAATAACATGTGTGACATAGGTCATCTTGATTACTGTGTATTTTATTAATCCACAAAGGAACATCTTTTCTAAAGGTATTAGTTTAGAGCAATATTCAATCTAATAGATTGAATTATTTATCATTCCATTCTGTTTTAGTTTCTCTTACTGCTGTAAAAAATTATCACAAATTTAGTGGCTTAAAACAGCAAAGATTTATTATTTAACACTTCTGGAGGTCAGCAGTTCAAAATGAGTCACAAGGATACCTCTCTTCTAGATTGGGAAAGCCTGTTTCCTTGCCATTTCAGCTTCTAGAGGTTCTCAGCATTTCTTGGCTCTGAATAAATCCAATTTCTGCTTCATAGTCACACTGTTTTCTCTCTTTTGTGATTACATTGGACCTGTCCAGATAATCCAGAATAATCTCCCAGCTCAAGATGAGTAACTTAATTACATTTGTAAAATCCCATTTGCAGTGTAAGGTAACATGTTCATGGGTTCTGAGGATCAGGATGTGGACATATTTGGGGTCCTGTTATACAGAGTACCACACCTTTGACTTGTGATATTTATTGAACACTAATTTATTTGAATGCACTGATGTTTAGATTATACAAAGTTAAAAAGGAACTGGATTCTGTATTAAGAAGTTTGTAACTTTGTAAGGTGATGTAAATGTTAACTGTGATCATTTCACATTGTATACATATGTGAAAACATCAAGTAGTACACCTTAAATATATATATAACTTCTACTTGTCAGTTATACTATAATAAAGCTGAAAATGTAAAAGAAAGAAAAGGGATGATGGTAAGAGGGTCTTTAAACACTTGAGGAAAGATCATCTGAAAGTAGAAGTAATTTTGTTCTGTATATCTGCAAAGACAGAACTAATACATGTAAACTGTAGAGAGTTATAATTTGACTCAAAATAAAAAATAACTTTTTGAAGATCGAAACCAAAAGAAGAATGGGATTTTTCAGAAGGAAAGTATTTTGATAAAAGAGGATAACTACTTTGTCGTGGAATCATGCAGAAGCTTCAAACATCAGGTGTATTAATATGTTTGAACTAGATGACCCTGAATCTTTATTTTCTAAGATCTCCAGTTATATGATTCAGGGAAATCTTAGAAGGAGTTGCAATAAGAATTCATATGAAAGGATAAGTAGGATTTAGACATCTTTAACTTAGGAGAGGATAATATCAAATCGAAAGAAGAGCATGAGCCAAATGGAGCCAGAAAGGTGAGTTTATTTAATAAAGTCTCATGATGGACCCTTCCGCTTCAGTTGAAAGTGTGTGCACTGCAGTATTCAGGCATGTCTGAGAATGTCTGAAGAACTACTGAGCTAAGTCTGCTAAGTGTCTATTGTTTATTCACCTGAGAAACCAAGAAATATGGAAAAGGAATAAAAAAATATGGTTGCTCTGAAGTAACTAAGACAATTATTCCCTCAACTACCCCTCTTAGACTTGTTTCCCAGTAATCCAAGGGGTTCTAGTGTTCCTACAGAGTAGAGGTCTGAGGAGGAGAAATATTCTTTCCCCATGTTTTATATTTCTGTGTGAGAAACATCAATTGATGTAATATTTTTAGCCTTTATTCACCTCTCTACTCACCCTGCCTTGGGAAAAGAAAAGTGAATTTTATTGGTGAGCTGGATGCAGAATTAAGCAAAGAAAGAAAGCCTAGTGTCTTTTTTATATCACCTTCTCTTTATCATCTCTATCCCTCAGAAATCAGATATTCAGTTCTATTTTCCCACATCAAATATTTTACAAAGACAAGTCTCCATATGAGAAAACCTATGGTCTATTAGTACAACCAATGTTAGGCTGAGTAATTCTTCCTAATTGTGGGGTTCAGTATTAAGAAGTTTTTTATTTTCATATACTTAAGGCAGTTTCTTCAGCATTAACTTTATCAGTAATAAAAATGTATTTTGAGCTCCATTTGGCTTACTTTCATCTTCCCAGTTGCTTCCAAATATGGGAGGGAGGAAAGAGGAGTTACGTCTTAGACTTTGCAGACATCAGCAGTGATGAAGTTAGAGAAATAATGATTTGTAACCATTAGTTTAATGCTTTGTTCGACTTCTAAGGTCTCAGTTTTCTTATCCTAAAACAAAAGGTAATACTTGCCATCTATCGTGATGGTGTTTGGAATTGTTGAGATTGCAAGATTTTTAAGTATTTTTAAAGCCTACACATAAGAATATATGCAGAATATTTTATGAAAAGTTAATCTAATAAACAACTCAAATGTCCTCAACTGTGGAATGGATTGGGTAGGGAACCTGTGGCCTTCTAATTTCAAGATTATTCTTTTTTAAGCACCAAAGGAGGCAAGAAAAACTTCATCTTTCTCTGCTGTACCCCTTTTAATAAAATGATTTGTTCTGTAAAATTTGGATTCAATCAAAAACAATTAAGGACCTAGAAAGCTACAAGTGGCTTTAAGGCCTCAGTTTCTCCACCCTTTATTTTAATTGATTTAGGGGTACCGGTAGAGTCTTGTTATATGGATATATTGTATAGTGATGAAGTCTGGGCTGTTAATGTATCCATCACCCAAGGAATATGCAATGCACCCAATAGGTAATTTTTCATCCCTCACCTTCCTCCCATCCTCCCTGCTTTTGAGTCTCCAGCATCTATTATTCTACTCTGTATGACTATGAATACTCATAGCTTAGCTCCCACTTACAAATGAAAACATGTGGTATTTAATTTTCTGTTTCTGCGTTACTTCACTTAGGATGATGGCCTCTAGTCCCATCTAAGCTACTGCAAAAGACATTATTTCATTCTTTTCATGTCCGAGCAGTATTCCATGGTGTGTGTGTGTATATGTATGTGTGTATACATATGCATATATATATATATATATGTTCAAAGATATTTTCTTTGTCCACTCATTGTTTGATGGACACCAACCATTCTTTGCTATTGTGAATTGTGCTATGATAAACACACAAGTGCAGGTATCTTTTTGATATACTAACTTCTTTTCCTTTGAGTATATGCCCAGTAGGGGGATTGTTGGATCAAATGGTAGATCTACTTTTAATTCTTTGAGGAATCTCCATACTGATCTCCATAGAGGTTGTACTCATTTGCATTCTCACCAACAACCTATAAATGTTTCCTTTTAATGGTATCCATGCCAACATCTATTGCTTTTTGACTTTTTAATGGCCATTCTGACAGGGCCATTATGGTTTTCATTTACATTTCTCTGATGATTAGTGATGTTGAGCATTTTCTCCTATGTTTGTTGGCCATTTGTATTTCTTCCTTTGAAAACTGTTCATGTCTTCTGTTTTTTAATAGGGTTGTTTTTTCCTTGATGTTATTTGAGTTTCTCGTAGATTCAGGATATTAGTCCTTTGTCAGATACATAGTCTGTGAATATTTTCTCCTATTCTGTGGGTTTCATATCTACTCTGTTGATTATTACTTTTGTTGTGCATAAGCCTCTTTTTTCTTTTCTAAGGTATTTGTTATAGCATGCATAAGCTTTTTAGTTTAACCAAGTCCGAATTTGTTTTTGCTGCATCGTTTTGGTGGTCTTCATCATAAATTCTTTGCTTTGGCCAATGTCTGGAAGAGTTTTTTGTAGGTTTTCTTCTAGAATTGTTATGGTTTTAGGTCTTACATTTAAGTTTTTAATCCAACTTGAATTAATTTTTTATGTGGTGGGAGATCCAGTTCTTCCATAGGGATCCAGTTCTTCTACATGAGACTATCCAATTTTCCCTGCACTGTTCATTGAATAGAGTTCTCTTTCCCCAGTGTGTATTTTTGTCTGCTTTCTTCAAGATCAGTTGATTGTAGGTATATAGCTTTATGTCTGGGTTCTCTATTCTGTTCCATTGGTCTATGTGTCTATTTTCACACCAACACCATGCTGTTTGGGTTACATAACCTTGTAGCATAATTTGAAGCCAATTAATGTGATGGCTCCAGACTTCTGCTTTTTTCTTAGGATTGCTTTGGATATTCAGGTTCTTTTTTGCATCCTTATGAATTTTAGGATTAATTTTTCTAATTCTGTGAAAAATGACATTGGTATTTTGATAGAAATTACATTGAATCTGTAGGTTGATTTGGGCAGTATCAGACCCACCTATTCTTTGTCCTCTCTTTTTACTTCACATTTAACCTCAAATTCTACTAGCCTGCTATTCAGCTATACCTATCGAAATTTATAATTTTTATTTCTTTAGATTTATGAGGAAGATAAGTTCATATCCACAATATTTTCCCTTTTATTTCCAGTAAATCCTGTTTCTTTCTTTGTGATAATGGCATACATTGAGGAAAGGGAACGTTACGTGTCTTAGTGCTTTTAGTTCTATTTTTTTCCTTCCTCATCATTCTCTCTCCTTCTTCCATCCTTTCCTTGTACAAACCTGTGTGCTTGCCTTTCAACTCTGGTTCATTTATTCTAGGAATTTCCTCCCAGAGTCCTGGAGTACATTTAAAACTATATCTATATTTTTATAATGGAAATAGATTATTTTAGGGTTTTATGCAATTTTACCATGAGAAAGACATAAAATGAATTTATAAACACATAAGACAAAAATCAAATTCACTGCTGCATAGTAAGTGAACACAACAAAAATCTCAGTACTTTGAAGATAACCAGGAAAAGCAAAGATAAAAATTAAATGGCACAGCCATGTTTTCTTTTTACACAAAATTTTAAAAACATGTTTATATGGCACATGTGCCAGGTTGTACTCTTTTATTTCCTCTAAAATGTATTATTATAAGATTAAATGAGTCTCTATGGCAAAGAGAGACAAGTTATCTTTAGTTTCATGACTCATCTTTAGGATTCAGACTCACAATGAGAGAGAAGCTATAAGAAAAATTTCCAAATAATCTTGATGAGTGAGAAGTACTGAAGGAGGTTGTAGGTGTAAGTGTATATGTGTGTGTATGTGTCTGTGGAAAAGAGAGTGAAAATGGGATGAGACGTAGCCATTTATATGCTAATGACCACCAAGTCTGTATCTTCAGTACAGATTTCTCTTCTTAGGTTCAAGCTTGTACACTTACTGAATTTCTCCACATGTATATCTGACTGGTAAAACAGACATTATGTATCTGATAATAGGAAAACATAACAATGCTTATAGTCTTGCTAAAGGAAATAAAAATGGGTCTTATGAAATCCCTGTGTCAATTTACTAGAAAGATGGAGGACTCAAGAACGTGTAGAGTTAAAACCATGAGTATACAGTTAATAAAGTCCAGATTTTGGGGAAATTTTATAGGTTATTCCTCAATAGGTAAAATTAAATGAAGGAAAAATGGAGCTTATAAAAAAGAATTAAAAGATACGTTTTTAAAAACATGGGAAAGACTATAGTGTCTAGAAATGCACGATTTGATGATAGAACTATTAAAAATGCAAGGAAAGAATTACTATAAAAGTTAGGATAGTGGTTATGTCAGTGGTTATGTAGGGTCTTCTGGAGTAGCTGGTAAAATCAGAGTTTTTGTTCTCAGTGGTGTTTACAAGGTTATTTACCTTATGTTAATTCACAAGGCCATGTGTTTGTTATATGTGTTTTCCTAATTATTTTGACATACTTACATTTTCGTACTGAGAACATTCAAAATTTCTCTTAGCAATTTTCAAGAATACAATACATTGTTATTCTCTGTAGTTATCATGTTGTACAATAGATCTCTTCAAATTATTTCTCCTATCTAACTGAAATGTTGCATCTAATTGTATCTAAAAATATTATTTAAAAAAATACAATTGTAAACAATATTTCAAAAAAGAGTTCCTAATGGCCTGAAGGAGCTTGGGAGATTTCACCCCAAAATGTGATTCCTTGGTATAAAGAATATTTCGAATTAAAGGCTATTCACGATCAAAAAGCACAGGAAGGGGCTTTCCCTCTGTCTGCATAAACCAGACCAACCAATGAAAATATCAAATGGGGCAACTGACTTTCCTTCCTCTCCCTGTTATCTCAATATATTGCAGGATGCAACCATACTTGGCCCCAATCATTTAAAACATAATACCTGTGTCTCAGGTTTATTTATAAGTCAATCCATTTCCCCCATCCATTCATCCTCCCTAGCAACTGTTAATCACCCCTAAACAGAATTATCTATACACCTCATTTTTTCCCTCTCCCTCTAAAAGGCATATATAAAAATACCTGAACTTCATTGGGATATTGAGTAATCACTGTGTGATTCTCCCCATGTGCATGGTAAATAAACCCTTCTCTTATTAATCTGACTTAATTGTGAGTTGGTCTTTCAGCGAACTTTCAGGGAAAAGGGCGAGTTTCTCCTTATCCCTGCAGACCAAATCTAGAATACAGTAAAAAATCATAGTGTTGAGTTATAACCCCCAATATAAAACAGATTCTGGATTGAATCCTAGAATAGATAAAGAATACTAGTTGGAAAAGCAGGTGAAATCTAAATAAAGACTACAGTTTAGTTAATAGTATGGTAACAGTATTTATTCTTTACATTTGATCAGTATACCATGGTTCTGTAAGTTGTTGATGTAAGTGAAGCCGGTAGAACGGAGTACCGGACTCTGTACTATCTTTGCAATTTTTCTGTGAATCTAAAATTCTTCAAAATAAAAAGCGGAATAAAAGTTTTGATAGAGCAAAAATATAAACTAAAAAGAAGCTTTTGGTTCAAAATAAAAATATATTTTTCCCTCATTTGTGACATATATTAATTTATTCAATGCTTCAATGAATTTTTAAACAATTTACTGTGAATGTGTCAAACGTATTTCAATTCTTCTTTTTAAATACTTCATATGAAATATTTTGCTAAATTCCTTAAACGCTCCATTTTTTTACTTCTCTCTGTAATTGCTTCTTAACACAGGTGGTCCTCAGGTTCCAGATGACCTGACTTTCAGTATTCTGTACTTATGAATGAGTTCCCAAGGCTTCCTATAAGGATAATTTATAATAAAATAATTAAATTCATAATTGGGGAACTAGTTTTTCCATGCATGTAAACAAACCCACACGGCATAAGCAGTTCATAAGCATCTTTACGCTAGCAGCTAGTCTCATTGTTTATACAGTCACCTACATATGGCATCATTTTTGGTGTAACTTTTTTATTTGATTTTGTGAGTCTGCGTTTACCCTTATGACCATGCCTCCAAAGCAAAAGTCCACTGCAAGTCTTGGTAAGTCTGCAGAGAAGAGAAAGGTGATTACCATGGAAACAAAAGTAGAAATAGAGGAAAATGTGGGATTTTGAGACCAGAAGGTCTGCCATTTTTCCTCCTTTGCCAGCAAAGTAAACTCTCTTTCCTTTCTCCTCAAATCACTTCTTCTCGTTCTTCTTCAGCCTCCTGGACAAATGTCAAGTTTTCGGTAACAAAGGGAGAAGGGTGGAGGTTGTGATCAGGGAGATGGTGGAGATGGCGGGCTCCAGGACAAGGTCTGGGATTTAGTCTGACTGTGAAGGCACACCACTGGCCATTGGCACACCACGGTGCACAGAGGGTGTTCTGATTTTCAATTTTAACAGATCACTCTGACTTTCAGGTGGAGAATTTACTGTAGACACAGAAGAGTAGAAGTAGGAATACACACAACTAAGGAAGTTATTTCAGTATTCCAGGAGAGAAACCACTGTTGTGTGGACTACAGTGTTTCTTCTGAAGCTGAGAAACTTTCTCAGTTTGGATTTATTTTTCACTTAGAACCCTAGAGAACTTTATCTTGAATAGGAAGAAATATGTGAGAAATGATGAAAGAGGATTTATTTGTTTTTAGCCTGAAAAATGATGATGTCATTTATTGAAAGGAGGCAATCTTGAGAAGAAATGGGATTCTGGGGTTGTGGAAGTGTCAGGTAGATAGTTAGGTTCTCTGGCTCTGCTCTAGACAAGGGTTTCCTGTTTTGGTGCTGATTTGAGCAGTTCTCCACCTGGGAAGAAGGATAGGGCGGGCCCTCCCTTTTGGTGCTGACCCACCCTTAATCCTATCCGGAGTATCTGCTACACCTGGAGAAGGAAGGAATGCTTTAGCAATCTAGGAATTCCCCAGCCCAGGCATAATAAGATTTAGAAAGTGACCTAAAGTAACCTAAGGGTAATTAATATGCCATTAGTTTGGAACTGCATTGTGGTTCATCCCCCACCCCCAGGTGGGCTTTCTTAGAGGGAGCTTCTACATGCAGATGGAATTTTGAGGACATGTGTTGATCATTTGAACATCCTACACCTCCCAAGAGCCCACCTCCAGACTGGGCTAATAAAAGGAAACCATCCAAGAAGTCAGAAGAAGTGAGTGGGTCAGTAAGTCAGTGAGTTGGTCTGTCTCCACTCGCAGAGACAGACCCGTTTTATTCTACAATAAAGAGCTGCTCTGGTGAAACTGCTCCCTGCCTGAGATTACTCCATCATACTGGACTTGCTGGTGATTTTTCCAAGAAAGGAGTCAGAGGACTGGGATAGTAGTCTGGACTTGACGCTGTGGTGTGTCTGTTCATTCTTCAGCCAACAGCACACAAAGAACAGAGGGCAAACTCCAACCCTGACAGAGGTAGGAACAAGACTTTGTGTAGAAATCAAGACATTTTTATTCTTTTTGAATTGGTGAAATTCTGGATGCATATTTGATATCTACATGGAGATATGGGATAGGCAATTGGATATACAAATGTGGTGCTTGGAGGAGAGAACTATTCACTTTTCCCTAGCGAATTCTGCTCTGCCTCACCTTCCTCAGGCTTAATTCCTTTTGAGTAAAAAAGTTGCCAGAGGCTTGAGTCCTTATGTTAAGATATTCTAAGGGACTGCTTTTAGACTTAAAAATTATATGACCTGTTAAAACATTTATGCCACCCTTCTGAACTGAGGAAGAATAGGAAGGAAACTCATTCTCAGTTTTGAATCCCCCAAGTTGTAATCTGATAGGCATACATTGAAGACCCATAAATTTCATTCAGATGACCCCTTGATTTTTTTTTTTCAAATTGTCCTTTTTCAGTTCCTTAGAAATCATAGACTGCTTTAGAAAGAAATTAATCTGAGTCTATTCCAAACCTTTCACACCTCTGTAATCCAGACATTCACAGTAATGCCTCTACCCTCTAGAAAATTTCTTATTCAAAAATGTCAGAGGTTACAATAAAAAAACCATACAATAAAAGTAAACAAACAAACAAAAAAAAGTAGAAATAAGCATTTGGAGAAAGGCTAGATGCCATCATTCATTAGGAGAGCTTCAGTCACTTGACTATCAGAATAAAGGATAAAGTGAGAATAATGGAACATGTGAAAGGCAGTGCTCCAATGAAAGCATTGGTTATTACTAAGCAGCATGGTGGATTAATTATTGAAATGGAAAGATTATTATTAATTTGGTTAGAAGATCAAAATAAGCGTAACATTCCTATTAGCCTAGCACTGATGCAATATTAGGTGCAATGTTAAACTTTAATATTCTTTTTTAAAATTTCTCTTATCACGTCTACACTTTTTGCATGAGTTTATTTTTATGTTCTGTTTGTTTGAATTAAAAGAAAGAGCACCATAGTTTCTGCAACTTATTATTACAGTACAGGGGTATTATTATTATTATAGTATTACACTGTATTATTATTACCACATATGAGCTGTTATAGTATTATTATTATTAGCAGGTATATGCCGTTCATCAGGGATCCAAGTTACCTACAAATATGACCTAAAGACATTCTCAGGAACGTATCTCATCCATAACCCAGAGACCACCTGTTACTACTGACATCTATTTCAGTTCGAAACTTATCTCCATACTTTTAAATTCCTTCAATAATGTTCTTACTTCTTTAGCCACTGTTAACATTTCCCCGCACACCAATTTTATCACGTCTTAACATTGTTTCTATAAGGCTTTTGATCAAATCACTATCCTCTTAATAAACACACACACACACACACACACAATACAAAAATACACTTTTTTTTTTAAGGCAGGGTCTCACTCTGTCACGTGTAGTGGCATCATAGCTCACTGCAACGTCAAATTCCTGGGCTCAAGTGATCTTCCTGCCTCAGCCTCCTGTGTGTACCAACAAGCCCAGCTAATTTTTGTATTTTTTGTAGTGACAGAGTCTTGCTATGTTGTTCAGGCTGGTCTTGAACTACTGGTCTCAAGCAGTCCTCCTGCCTTGACCTCCCAAAGTGCTAAGATTATAGGCTTGAGCCACCATGCCTACCCCATACTGCTTTTAATTAAAGGTTTATAGGCTAAAGTATCAGCTCCTCATGGGGGCTTTAAAGACTACCAAGTCTGAATCTGAAATACCTTTTAATGTTGCACATAATTATTTAGATTTCCAGACCTGTACCTAGGCTAATCCATTATTTCTGTCCTCTGAATATAGCTTGTGTTTTTCATAAAGATTTCATCAGCATTTAATATTTTTACCTTAAATATAGAAAGTTTTCCATTCTTATGATATAAAATTACATGACATAAAAATGTGAACAGTGGAGAAAGGTTTTTAATATTTTGTAAAAGCCTCGAGAAGACTTAGAAATAAAATCAAAGCAAGTTAAATATTTAATACTTATAGGAATACATTGTATTACTATATAAAGATCCTGAAGTTCCCCAAATATTCATTATTCTGGTACTACAATTTATTTTACACTGAAATGCTCTGGGCCAAGAGAATAGTTTGCAATGAGCTAATGAGATATATATACTTTATAATTTCACATTGTAGGATACTAACTAAATCTTATATTTCCCATAGCAACCATGATGACATAGTAGTATTTAATGACACAGCATAAAATTACATATTTATTTATCACAAGATTTCTGTGTGGAAATATAAACTGATATTTTTAAAAGTCACATTGATGAGCACAAAGTTTCAAAAAAAATCATTTTATAATCTGAAATATATTGATACTAAACTAGGTATAAATTATTTTGAGGTAAACTTAGCTAAAATATCTATTAAATGATACTAATTACTCTTAAAAATTAAAAATTTTGTACTAGAATGCTTTAACACTTTTAAAAATAATATTTGGAATTTTAGCATCCCAGAAATGCAATTTTAATGAATTTGGAGAACACAATTTTATATTTCAAATATGTATATACTAAAATACAGCTATTCGTTAAATCAATAGTTTATTATTGTATAACTAAATGAATACTAAACACTGAAAAGTATATTTTAACATTATTTTTTCACTATGTTTAGATAAATATTATACATGTTTTATACAAGGGATGCCACAAATGCGCAACTGAATTTCTGCATTGGAAAAAATTTTTTAAAGATAGTTAAAAGACATATAAATGGAATCATCTTTCTAACAGGATTACTTGGCTCTGGAATGAGTATAACTGAAATATTGCCTAGCAATAACAATGGCTGAAGATGATATTACAATTGGAAATATAAAATTTGGCCTTTTTTATGATTAATAGTTTTAAAAATTATGTGTGGAATAATTTATCCAAACTCTAGAGAAATCTAGGAAAAATAATTTGATATCTCAAAAAAAATCTGTCTAAAATTTCATTTCATTTCTTCCATAACCACAGGGCTAGTCAATGAACAACATAGACTACTGTAGGGGCCGAGGGAAAAACTTCCCCTTCACTCTCTGAACATTTGCTGAAAAATCAACTCATAAAAGGCAGATTAATTGAATAAACGGCATGCTAACTTTGTTAATGTATATATAGGGAGGATCACAGAGTGATTATCCAACCCTCTAATGGGGTACAGAAGCTTATATATACTATCTTTGTTACTGAAATTTTGGTATGTGTCCCTAGGGCTGAAAGACTGAGAATGAAGAATGAGGACAAGTGGTTTGAGGAAAGAGAAAGAGAAGTTTATTAATTTGCCAGCAAATGAGGAGGGTGGCAGACTAGCATCTCAAAAGATCACCATCCTGCCTTAAAGGATAAAAACAGGGCTTGTTAAGGGAGTAGGGCAGTTTACATGACCAGTGTAACATGTCTGGCTTTGGGTTATTGATATTTAGCTATAATTGGTGGTTTCGGTTGACCTTATCTCTGGTGATGACAATTTTATGACCCTTGCCCAGATTTTCTGTTGAGTATTTCCCGTGGTTTAAGATATTAGAAACAAATAGCAAAGGATATGTCTCTGCCCCTTTGATTACTGGCCTCAGAAAGGAATGCAGATTTTAATTCCCAAAAAGGGTGGGGGGTTTTAAAGAGACAACTGTTAAAACATTTCCTTGCCCTTTTTGAGACCTTTACCATCTTGAGGTTACAGAAAGAATGGGAGCTCGAATCAAGGCAAACAAGTTATGATGACAAAACAAGTTATGGGAGGGAGAGAAGAGGAAGCTTGGCTAAGAAAGGTGGTCTTGTTATGTAGATGAAACCTCACAGGTAGGAGTTCTCAGAGAGAATAAATGGTAAATGTTTCTTTCAGACCTTTAAACACGTCAGACTCTCAGTTAATCTTTCCTAGGTCCAGACAAAGGAAGGCCTGGCTGCATCAAGTAGGTTCTTTACAGATGCAAATTTTTCTCACAAAAGATGGTTTTGCAGGGAAACTTCTATTTGCTAGTTCTCTAACAGCCATCTCAAAATATGTTTAAGAAATATATTTTGGTATAAAATATTTTGATTTCCTTCACTACTCAAATTGGACTCTTAAAGTGTAGACAATTTCCCTGTTCTATTTCTGTAACAGTAGAAGGGTGGCTTAACATAACTAGCTCCATTTTGCTTCTGACCCCCGTGGTAATATTCTTTAAGTTAAAAGCGTCTGTTTAGCTCTGCATGTAGGCCAGCTAATTATATAAACAATTTGTTAATAGTATGTAGATCAACTCCAGAAGAAAGACAATAATTGCCCCTTTCCCAAAACTAACTCCCGGGGAAATAAGGAAAATATACATACAAGTAAAAATGCTATGTTAAAGATTTACAGAAACATTGTGACCTGATATATGCCCTCCAAAGTTAACTGACCAAGAGGAAAGAAGTTTTATAACCTCCTCAAATCCTGGCTGATGCCCAGATGTCTGTGGTCCTTTGTTACCTCTCGCAAACCACTTCCCTGACCCTTTTCCTTAACGTAAAAAAAGAGCCTAAACTTCATACTAATGTGAACTAAAATAAAATTTTAAGGCTCACCCCCCCACCAGCTGACTAAATGGACCCCCTCATGGCCGAAGGAATACCCTAAAAGTAAATTGCCTGCCAGGAGGAAGGAGGTCAGACATTCCTTATCATGCCCCCCTCCCTTCTTGGTGACATCCTTTGTAACCCATTAACAGGCCTAAGGGTATGCAAGACAAACCTGCAGGTCCTCAATTTACACAACAAATCTATGTCCAGTGGCTTATCTCTGATAAAGAGCTCCTTATGTTAAAACATTCCAAGCCTTTAGACAAAGCTTCTTGTCTTTAACCAATTACAGGCCAAAGAATGTTTTAACGCACCTATAACCTGTAAGCCCCTGCTTTGAGATGGCACACCTTTTTGGGCCAAACCAATGTATGCATCCCATGTATTGATTTATGACTTCACCTGTAACCCCTGTATCCCTAAAATGTATAAAACCAAACTGTAACCCAACCTCTGTGAGTCCACTGCTCAAGACCTCTTGGGCGTGGCTCCGGGTCATGGTCCTCAAGTTTGGCTCAGAGTAAATCTCTTTAAAATTATTTTACAGAGTTTGGTCTTTTTTTCCGTTGACACTAACTTAACATGTTTTTTTAGGACATTAGTCCACCATCTTCTCAGTTTGCTGGCTCTCTGAATATAAGTCACCTTCCTTGCCCCAACACTTTATCTTTCAACTTATTGGCTGCCCTGCAGCAAGGGATATGAGCTTGGATTCAGTTACATTATCTAGAATAACTGTTAATATTATTTGTAGTTTATAAAAAAATGTAATGCAGCTCACTAAGTGCTATGTAATACTAGAGGAAGTAAGAAAAATCTTGTTAGTCTATATTTTCTAAAACATGTAGCATACATTCAATTCAAAAACCTAACAGAATATTCCTTACATTTATTTGATATACTCAGACCCCTGTACCTGACAGTCATAAATATTATTAATGCATTGTTAATATCTGAGATAATTACTTAATATAAATGTAATTTATATGTATTTGTGAGTAATATGAGAATAATAAATTAAGACTAATAAATTTATCAGTGTAAGATCTCAGAATTATATGAGCTATTTAAGTAAGTTCATATTTATAATAGAAATAGAAATACAAAAAAAAGAATTTATAAAAATTTATTTAAGTTAGGTATAAGTAGATGATTGATTATATAGTTAATAATAATTTTTCAGTAGCTTCTATGGAACAGAAAACAGTAAGCGGTATATATCTTTTTCAAATAATTAGTAAGGAATCTGAAAAGGTCATAATCTCACCAAAAGAGGCCCACTGAATATTGAATTCAAACTCCATGCCAATGTTCTTTGAAAACAAACATCAAACATTTAGCAAATATGTATTACATATTATTTATGGTTATAAACATCATCACTGGTGCCACTTTTCCATTTCTATCTCTTAAATCACACTCCCTCTTAATTGATGATTCCGTTCTCATGACTTAGCATACTCATTTATTTTATGATTTATTCTTCCGTGGAGATGTGCTGAGAAAAAAATTCTAGATGCAAAACAAATTCAAAACAATTATTTAGAGAAATGTTGTATTATATATATTCTATCAGTTTTTTATCATTTTAAGGTTTACTTTCTTAAAATATTTTTCTATTCATGACAGTAATATGTACTCACTATAGAAATTTGAGAAATATAAGAAAAAAGAAAAGTTACACTAATACTCCAGTAATATCTTACCTCAGTGAGAACTACCTTTTACATTTCAATATAGATCCATTAATATTTTATATGTATATCCAAATACAGATTTTTTTATATATACATCCTTTAGAAATATAGAATCATAGCATACTTTGACAACCTAAAATAAGTGCCTGAGACAGAGATCTCACTCAATGGAAGTTTATTAAGCCAAAGTTTGAGGAAAAACGAAAGCCACACACACATCTGTAATTGTGTTTCCAAAGAGGAATTTGGGAACTCTGTATTTCAAAGGGAGATGGCATGCAAAACAAAAAAGGAGGGGAAGGATGAGTAATGAGGCAAACGGTTGGTTACATTCTTATGAGGCCCAGGAAATCTACATTTTACATAAGATATGGTGAATGCTTGAAGAGAAAAAGGGAGTAAAGCAAAAATCAATTATGCACATGTCCTGAGATTTCTATTTACCTTTACATTTCCCCACTGTTCTTCAAAATCTTTCAGATAAAGCATTGTTGAAGACATGAGTTCATGGTTGTACATTTTATTTAATCCACTATACTAGAAAAGCTCATTCTTAGGAGATAATGTCTCACAAGAGAGGAGGGAAATTAAATCAAAAAGAACCAATGCCAAACTGTAGACAATTAATAAAAACCCCAAAATAATGAACAAGGCTAGAATCTATTAACAGATGTACTGAAGTTTCTTCTGAAACATGATTCTTTTTCTCTCTCTAGTTTTTCGTTTTTACCAAGGATACATCATTGTAGGACCAATTTATTTGCGAAATAAATTTTATTCTTTTTATAGTTTGCCTGATAACTTGCATGAAGCGTGACAAGAATAATAATTGGCCATATAGGCCCTTTTTTAAAATTGACTTTGCTGAAACTTTTTCATAAGGAATTCTAGATTAGACTTTCAAAAGCCTCTCAAGCCAAGCCAAGGATTTGCTATCAGACTGTCTGTAATGCCCGTATGAATTGGGCAAATTCCTCTTTTCTTGAGGTCCCCAAATAACTTGGGATCCTCGGACCTGTCAGAAAGTGACATTATTTACTTACCACAGATCAAGAAACCTTGTAAAGAACAAAGCATCAGGCCGGTCTTTCCAAAGGACCTTTTATCAGCTCTATAAAGTCAACATTAATTCCTCTAAGTAGTCTGGGCACATCTGAAACCATGCCATTCCAGTCAAAGCCTTGGTAAAATAACCAGTGTCTTCAATTGTGTCCTGTTATTTTTTAAAAAGCAGATTCTTACTGAACTTATACAAATAACTATATTGTCATAAATTAAGAATACACCCAAATAGTTTCCAAATTCTGGAGAAATCAAGGAGGGACAAAAATAATAATTCAAATTTTCCACACAAAAAATATACATTACTAATTTGTTATAAAATACAAATAGCTCAAAAGAAGGGAAAACATGTCTTGACTTCTGGAAAACAAAACATAAAAAGAATCAGCAATGCTTCAAACAAAAAAGTCATTAAAAATTATTTCAGTTTTCCATAAGTTTAGTCCCATATAATTAAGTTTTGTTCTGCTTGAGATTGGGTTAGCAATTCTCATGAATGCATCAGCTTAAAAACATCAGCTTAATTAACATCTTGGAAGTTTTCCTAGTCCAAATGGTATTGTCATGTTTCAGTCTGAAACGTCAGTTCTTGGCGCACTCATGGCTGAAGAATGACCAGATGCACCAAAATAAAGCAAGCATGAAAATGAGTCTTATTGAGGAGAGAAAGATAGGATTATAGAGCAAGGGCAAGATACAGGTTTACAGAGCATGATACATATGCCACAGATGACCGGATCCATTGTTGTATCAACGGGAAAGCAAAAGGAAGGGCCTAGTTATGGTCAGTGTCTTGTTCTATAGTGCCTGGATTGGGACCTCCCTTGTGGTTCAGAGATCACTATGGAACCACTTTGATTGGACAGTTGGGAGTTGCATGACCTGAGTCTTACTGTGCATGCGGGTTGTTCTAGGTCACTTTCCAGACTCCATCATACCTATGCTTCCTGCCTCATGGGCTAGAGAGGTACTCTATTCTTTTGCAGTTAGCATGCTAAGTTCTGATTGGCAGATTCGTAGAGTGTTCCTGCCCTACCCCAGGTAGGGCAGTTGCTCAGGATAGGATTAAGGTGGGAGAGGACCAAGATGTGGTCAGTTTCCCAAACAGTCATAAGACCTAATAAAGACACTATCAAGTAACAGTGAACAAAAGTTTTGTTCACAAAAGTGAACAAAAATTGTTTACTATCTCTAATAATATTATATGAAAATCTTGTTCAAACCCAATTTTATACTTATATTAGTGTATTGTTGACTTTAAAAGCTAATTTTAATAAAACGTTATAAACAAACCTATTCTTTTTTTTTTTTTTTTTTTGGCTTGCCAATTTTTATTTAGTTTTCTGGCATCAATTTAAATGCTTTTGAATCAAGGAAGACTTCCTGCATCTCTTTTTATGCATATTCTTTTTCTTTTTTTTTTTTTTTTTTTTTCTTTTTTTCTTTGAGCCAGAGTCTCACTCTGTCACCCCAGGTAGGGTGCAGTGGCATCATCATAGCTCACTGTAACCTCAAACTCCTTGGCTCAAGTGATCCTCCTGCATCAGCCTCCCAAGTAGCTGGGGCTACAGGTACCAAGCATGACACCTGCCTAATTTTTCTATTTTTAGTAGAGACAGGGGCCTCGCTCTTGCTCAGGCTGGTCCCGAACTCCTGAGTTTATGCAACCTTACTATCTTGGCCTCCCAGAGTGATAGGATCACAGGTGTAAGCCACCGTGCATGGCCTCTATTTATGCATATTCATAACGTTATTGTTTCTTATAGAACTTTGTGATGTAACTACAGTCCTTGCATAATTAAATATTTAATATATAGTGTATATTATTATACTCTAATGTGGAAAACATATATGTTTATGTTATGGGCATGCAATAGTAAGTGAAAGATACACAGTATTCACTCACTATTGCATGTCCAGTATTTAGCAGCTAAACCTATCCAATCTTAATCAGTTTTACCACAAGATAAGATTTTCATAAACCTCTTATAATCTTTTGCAATTTTTTACCATTCTTTCTTTCCAACTTAATATATTCATTTAGTTTTATCTATGTCTTTTATTTATTTAATTTTAAACCATTCTTAAAACCTCTAAACCAGACAAAATTACTTTTCCTTTAACAAAAATCACATCCTTATGTCTTTTTATAACCTTTTTAAACTAAAAAACACATCCTATTTTTATGTACTTTGTATATGAAATTATTTCTTGTATAGCTAGTTTTTAATATTAATCATACTGTTAACTCTTAGTAACCCTTACTTTTAGTAAAAAACCTAGGAATTTAATGTCACTTTGAACTGTTATCATTCTTCAATTTTTTATTAGCAGTTCTAAATATAGTTAGCTTTCCATATCATGTAAAAAGAAGGTGTCAAAGTATAAGAACTTAAACTTACATTGAATAATGATTTCAGTATTTTATCTAAAAATGACTCAAACATTTTATGATTTTCTATTAATTAAGTTAACATAAAATGACTTTAAGATTATAAGTTACTGAAAAGAATTTTGAAACTGTGATGCAATTACCCTTGCTAATGTCTTCCTCGGTCATCCTGGGTCCCAAGTAGCCATGTGACCCATAAGGATGATTATGAAGGGCAGGCTTCCTCTGGGTCCTGAATTTGTATATCAAGCATAGAGTTTGGGACTGAGGAAAAAGCTGTGGAGACAATGTCTAGCCCTTCCCAGCCTGGATGTTCTACTCCATTGGTCCATTTCTGCCTCAAATCCAAGGTGATTTTCCCTAATATCATCCTTTCTATGTGTTCTCATATAACACTCTACTCATTCTATCATATTATCTATCACCACATTATTGTAATTTTGTATTTTCTTACCCCCTTTTATCACCCTAGCCTAGACTTTGAACTCCATGGGAACAGAGACTATGCCTATAGTATACATTAGGCTAGTACTTGAGGCAGACTAGTCATAAAAGTATATTTATTGAATATTAATATCTGAGAGATAAAGACCCTATTAGTCTTCTTTTCAAAATTTTATAAGGTTTTTTTTTTTTTCCTCAAATTTCAGTATTATTTTTTAAGCCTGCCTCCAAAAGCTTCAGTGTGATTTTGCCTGGTATAATATTAAATGTATGGATTCAATTGAGAAAAATTTATGACTTCCAGTATTTATTTTTTCAATTCAGAAAGGTTAAATGCATATTTATTTGAGACTTCATTTAGACTTTTCACTAAAATTTAACATTTTTCTTCATGTATGTTCTGCATGTTTCTTGTAAAATGTATCACTTGGTACTTATTATTTTATAAGTGAAATCCTCTTCAGTTAAATTTCTCAACTAGTTATTCCTAGTAGATTGAATTCTTATTAACTTTCACAAATTTGCATTTTATTTTCATGTGTTTCCAAATACACAATTATATCTAAAGTACTTTTTTAATATTTCTTTCATTTTTCTGATACTGATTATTCTGATTTCTTTTTATTGCCTTATTACATTGGCTAGTATTTCCAGAACATTTTTGAACATCATTAGTGAGCATTTTTTCTGTTATCCTATTTTTTATGGAAATGACTTTAAGGTTTCAATATCAAGTTGGAATTTAGTTCTTTGCTCAAGATAATTTTTTAATCATGCTAAAGAAGTTTTATTGTATTTCCAGTTTACACAGAGATTTCTCAAAATACTGAGTTTGAATCAATGTGTTCATTCCTTATCATAAGTACTTGTGGCTACTACAGAAGTCGATGTAGTCCTTTCTATAAAAATGTCTTTCTGTCCTCCTAGAGAGGAAGAAGAAAAAAGTGGAAAGGTTATAGACAGCCACTGTTGCTGACTCTTTCTCCAAGGGAAGTAATCACTGCCCCACCAGCACTCTCACACCCTTATATACCAAGCTTCTGTAGTGGAGCTTACAATTTCCTCCATTATATCATCTGAAATTTAGCTGTATCAAAAGTTTTGAGTGCCTCCAATCACTTTGTGCTCATCGTCATTAATAATATCATGGACAATGTATGCCAATTAATCTAACATAATATTTTTGTTGTATATTCAAATTAAAAGATTTTTAGAAAAGATAGAAGACAGAGGAGGGTATGGATAGCAAGGACAGGGCTGTGGTCCAGTATGAGATTTGAGTTGGAATGCAATTGAACACCCCATCAGTGATCCTTTCAGTATCCCCTTCATCTTTATTGGTCTATTCCTGCTATACATGAACTTCTGCACTTATACCTGTTCTTTCTTAGGTAGTGTATACATGTGACAAAACAAAGATGCATTTCCACCATCTATGTTATTATTTTTTATTTATTATTTCACCAAATATATTAGAGAAATTTGTACATGTCAGGTCATTTTAGACTTCGGGGAAACAATTATGATGGAGTTAGATGAAGTCCTCAGAACCAGAACTTGATTTGTAGTGGAGAGATTATAGACAAAATATTATATAAATAAACAAGAGAATTTGGATAATGAAAAGTGCGATGCAAAAAATAAAACCCTACAATGTTATAGATTGTAACTGGACAGCTGTTTTAGATTCATTTTTCTTCTCTCCAAAGAACTTTTAAAAATATTTCTTGCAATGCAGTTATACTGGTGACAAATTTCCTCAGTCTTTATGTGTCTGAGACACTTTTTATTAGTAAATTCCTGCATAGTCTTCAGCAATCAGCTCAATCATTTCTTCTTCAGATAAGCCATCCCTGTTCTCCTTGACTAAGTAAAAATCTACTAGAGTACACTGTCACAGCAACATGTATCTCCATTGCAAGGTACTATTCATGGTTAATGTTTTTTTCCCCCACTGGACTGTAAATTTCATAAGAAAAGGGACAGTCTAACATAATGCACCATTGTATCACCAGTCTTCAGCTCAATTTCTGATACTCAATGGATGCTTTAACACATATTTGTTGACTCAATCAATCCATGCATCAATCAATTAATAAATATATGACACTTATTGACTAAAATGTTTCAAGTCAATGTGTACATAAAATTAATCACCATACCTGCATAGGCCTATTATTTGTTTTAAATGAAAAATTACAAAGTAAGGACTCACTAAATGTGGTGGACCTTCAATGATTTTTGTTTAGTCCATAAATTATTTTTAAAATTAATAAATTTATTAAGGGATTATAAAAATTAGTAAATTCCCTATGATATGTCTGTATTACTACTACTTATTTATAAAAGTAGACTATCTGGCAACATAGCGTTTATATTCTCACAAGCAACATGTGGCTTTACTTTGCCACAGTCCCCAAAATTCCCTATTGCCACATGCCCATTTAATTTACTGGTTCTATCTTTAGAGGCATTTTAGGTTATGACCCTTAATTTAAGGTTTTAGAAAAGTGGATTATTATTCAGAATTTTTGAGCTATGGAGGATGCTTTTAGTTATTTGATAATCTTGCCCAAGGTAGATATCATCAATTTTTTGTGTCATGATGAACACCATAATGACTTCTAAGTATGCATTCTGAATGCATAAGGTAGATAATCATCAATTTTTTGTACCATAATAAATACTATAATGACTGGCATTCTGAATATGAGTCTTGTTTTTCAACAAATGGGCAGCAAAGAAAATCCACAGGATCACTGATGATAGCTCTGTTCATAGCCAGGTGGAAAAAAATTTCTTTCAATTCTATAGAATTCTACAGGTAAAAACCATTTTCCTGTATATCTTTCTCTAACTGAAAGGAAAATAATTTGTCTGGCTCAATTTTTAATATTCTAAAATTCTTGGCACAGTGCCTATATAGAGTACATATTTAATAAATATTTGTTACAAAATACTATATAAAAGAAATAATGCATTCAGTGATTTCTAGTAGTAAAAAAATATTTTGGGGTTAGAAAGCTTCAATTATTTTCAAAAGCTCTTATCAACATGTTTGTTACTTTCTCATCATTACCAGTAGAATAAAGTAACTTTTACAAATGACTGAAAAAAATTGTGCAGATATGATTCTCTGAAAAATACATACTTGCCCAGTTTTCAAACAGTAATTTTCCATTTTAAAAACACATTAAGGAAAAAATGTGGTTCTAGAAATTGTTTTTTTTTTTTTTTTTTTTTGTAAGTGCGTAGTTGCCTTTATTTAGAGGTTAAAAAAATAGATCTGAACCGAAGTATTAGAGGAGCTCTTTTAGGAAAAAGGCTTTTTATCCTTCATTCTTTTCTCCCTTTTCATCTTTTTCTTTTTACTGTTTCTCTCAGTTGATAACCTTTTTGATTCGCTTAATAGCTGATAGCAATAGGAAGACAGCTTCTTCTACCAGTGATATTAAAAGTTGGCTCAGGTCTAATATGAAGCATAAACTTTAGCATCTGATCCTTTAATTTCTAGTTTATTTTATAAACTACTGATGAATAAGTTTACCATCTAGAAAAGAAGACAAGTTTAGTTTTCATATTTGTGTAACAAATTCAGGTGTGAGACTCAACGAAGGCTGCACTAAAAATCAAAGCCCATTTATTTTGGGACAAGTGATCAAGAAACCCAGCGACGGACAAACTGGGTAAGTTTATCCCATTGCACACTTTCCAAATAATGCTTATGTTTTTCATTAGATTGAAAATTGTAATATTTCGGTGACTCAAATAATTGTACTGATTTTTTCCATATATTTAAAAGTTTTTGTGATTCTTTCTATTTTAAATATTTACAAGTTGTTAGTTTTAATCTGCCTCATATAGCCTGTAAAGATAATTATTTTTGTCATAATCTCTTCCATTGTAATCACATCCAAAATACACTTTATTTTAAAAACACGTTCATCACATTGACCAAGTTATAATTAGCTTCTCTTTATAAGGAGGCTTTTATAATTTTATAATTATAAGTAGATCCACTTGAAAAAGAACTCACATTCATCAATTTCTCCTAATAAAGTTATAGCAGGCTTATGTGTTTTTGTTGTTATAGCTGTTGGCATTCAAAATCCATCTGCATAGTTTGAGTCCTTCATTTTGTTAATTTTGCCAAGGCACCAAGTAACTCTTCATTTTCTTTTAACCTTTAATTCCTCTTGAGATGTGAGGGAAGAAGAGGTTACCAGCATCTGTGTTAAGTTTTCAATTTTCTCATTCTGCACTTTTGAAGCAAATATTTTGCTTCCAAAAGTTGAGCTAATTGGTCTTTGTCCATTGTCTGGGCCTGAGTCTCTGAAGAAACCTCTAATTGTTTTTTAAGATACATGATTTCTTTTCTATATCTTTTCGAAAGAGCTTCATCACTTGATACCTCATTAACATAAGGAGTATTCTTCATATATGTAGCAGCACTGGCAAACTGGAGAGTTGTAAGGGTCTCATCAAAGACACTGGAGTAATTGTGCAGATAATACATGTTTTTGCATTTCCTCCCAAGGAATTCTGGAGAATTCGTGTTAATTTGCTATCTCGATAATTTATGAAGCCAGTTTGTCCATCACTAAGTCTCTTGATCACTTGTCCCCAAATAAACAAGCCTCGACCCTTATTACAGCCTTCCTTGAGTCGCACACCGTCAGCTCCTCTTTGAGCAGCTCTTTCAGTGCCTGCGAGGTCAACCAAATTCAAATGGGACACCTTCAAAGACCCTGCACAATTAGAAGGCTCACCCTTCTCTCTGCTTCCCAAAATCATCCTAAAAATTGTATGAGAATGACTGCTTCTCTGGTTCATTTTTGTTTTTCCATAATGTCTGTTTTCTCCCTTTGTGATCCATTTCAAAGCCATTTCTGATGTATAAACCACTTCTTCTGTGAGACTGGCAACATACACATTCCTATTGACATCTTCTCAAATTATTAAAGGTTTCCTTTTTTGCGTGCCACAGAGTAAATCTGTAATGGTTTCATTGTATATCTCCATGTAAGACACACGCAAGAGAAATTCCCTATCAGGAAACTTCTTAATTTTTCTGAAAATGTCACGAATGGCCCTGGGTATAACACCCAGTAATCTTCCGAACCCATCATTGTATACGTTTTTCCAGAAGCAGTCTGCCCGTAGGCAAATACAATCCCATTGTAGCCTTGTATGGCAGAACTGATGACTGGTACTGCTAGTTCTTCATACACATTTTCAGTAGTTTCATTGTAGTGAAAGACACGATCAAAATTGAAGGATTTACTTCCATCAACTTGATAAATGGCATTATTGTCAGCTTTCCGGTAAACTTGGGCAGTTTCTCCAAGTGCTTCTCCGCTGCTGAGTGGCCGGACTCGCATGCAGAAGGCCACGGCCCATTCTTCCACTGTCCTCTCAGACCGGGCCCTGGGAAAATGTAGAAACTGGTTTTAATAGAGTCATATAGGTACCTGATATTTGGAACTGATTGGCCAGTTAAGTGTTTTCAAATGTCTGAACTTTCAAACTCTTGAAAAGACAGTTGCATCCAAAGTAAAGGCAGCGACTCTAGCATGATAGAAATGGATCACTTTAGAGGAGGACTAAACGCTTACTTGAGCAAGGACTTCAAGAAAAACAAAGGAAGGGAGCATTTGAATAGAAGTCCTGGAACTAATGATTTCAGCTTTACCTTTAAATTTCCTACCTTCAAATGGATTGTTACATAAATACCTGTGCCTCTTAAAGCTCTTCATTCTACTACAAATGTCCCAAAGAGGATGAAAGCAAATTAAATGATAAAACAGAAGAACATGCATGTGTTCTTCCCCACACTGGCACAAACTAAAACTACCTGGGAGATTAAAAAAAAAAAATTGGATGTCTGGGTTCCATGTGTAGAGATTCTGGTTTGATTGACCTGAGGTGCCTCCTGGGCAGGGAGATTTTCTTTTTCACACGTCTCAGATTATTTTTATGTGCAGCCAAGTTGGAGAACCACCATTCTATCCCATGAGTCTTAAAATTCCAAGAATACACCAGTATTGCTTATCTTCGTGAAGTTTCTTGTCTTCTCTCACTTGCATTGCAAGATGCTTACCTTGCTTCAGATTTTATGGATTTAAAGAATATAAATATATAGGTTTACATCAAGAATGGTCCAGGTAAAGGCAGTTTCAAACCTGATGTTAGCAATGTCTGGCTGTATTTATATATTCTTGACTATCCTGTTCTTTTTAACTCTTGAGAGACAGAGAAAGAGAGAATGATCTTTTCATTTGACCATTGCCAAATATCCATAGTTATATATCCTGAATATATCCATAGCTTCTGGATTCATATTATTTGAAACTATAATTTTTTTCCCAGTTAAAATAACCACATCAACAAAGGCAAATGTTCTTTTCTTTCTTACTTTTAAGTATTTCATTGCTAAACTTTCAACAGTTTGCATTACAATCACCACTGTGTCTAACCTCAAATATTCTTTTTATTAATACAAGTTTCTATTGAATTGAAACAGTACTTTTAAGCATTGTGAGACTTCCTTGCTTTCAGAGAAACAAGAGTCCTTGAATGATTATAGAGAATAAAAATTCTCCAACCTATCAAGGACATTTTATCCTCATGACTGTTGCCTCTCATGATAGCAATTATAACACGATAGCATAGCACCCCCTTCACCAATTTTCAGATTTGAAAAAGACTTAACACAGTTTGAACTATACCTCTAGGTAAGGTGGAAGGGCCTATTTTACTTTTGAAACTCACTTTTACCAGACAAACTGGAACCTGATAATGTTATTCAAGCTGAAGTGAGGCATCATTCTGGAGCAGCAATTCTCCATGAGTATTCCCCAACCAGAAACATGAGTATTATAAGATAACTTATTAGAAGCCCAAATTCTCAGGCCCCACTGCAAGACTGACTAAATCAGAATCTCTGGGAGTCTGGTCCAGGAATCTGTGTTTTAACAAGCTTCCAGGTGATACCAATGGATGTTAAACAGTTATAAGTACTATTCTAAAGAGAAGGTGACCCTCTGGTACTTACAATAAACTAAATTCAATCCATGTCAGAGTATAAGGGAAGACACAGGTAAATATTCTTCTGTGGCCTTGATACTTTCAGAGAATTGTGAAGTCTAAAAAGAAACATTTACTCAATGTAGAGGAAAACAAGCCAATAAGAAAGAGATTAAAGGGTTAAACAGTAGGTGGCTATGTTCAGGAATGCGTAACGATGTTACACAGCAAGTAATATGGAGTTCATGTTTCTGTGTTATGAGGGGATTGTTTTGAGATTGGATCCAATATGAGATTTAATCTTTCTATCAAGAGGAATTGATTTATAATCTCACTCTTTGCTGCAGCTCCATCAAAACACACAGGAAACTGGCCAAGAACACACACCTGTCTCAGAGAGACAGAAAACAGAATATCACAGTGCTAGCCTAGTAGACAGAATTTCCAGGAAATGAGTCACTGAGAAAAGGCATTTTCAGAGTGTCCAGGAGAAAGAAGTTACATGTATGTGGAACTATGAAACTAAAAACAGAGATAACTCAAGCTCAAGAAATGTAGTCAACAAAGATCTCAGTTATACCCACAACTCCCTGCAAAAACAAACAAAAATAGCAAAACAAAACAAAATTTCAAGTGACTCCTTTGGTGTCTATGGAAAAATCTTAGTCTATAATTAGTCTATAATTTGGGTATAATGAAAGGAATAAATATTTCCTGCAAATAGGATATAAGATAATTAGTCACATTTGTCCACTGAAAGAAAGGAACAGAGACCCTTTCCACCTGTGGCTAAGTGGGTTTTTTTGGTCAATTTCTGGTTTAATGAGTTAGTCTTTGCATATACCATCTGTTTTGCTTTCTCCTTGGTAATCCTTCTGACTGCACATCCTCCACTATTGAATAGATTTGTACAAAAAAAAAAAAAAAAATGACACAATGAAGCCAGTGAAAAATAAAATTGAGTCCTGGATTGAAAAAAAATAGTATTTAATACTCTTACTTTCAAATGCAAAATGTGAGCTTCTTGAGAATGGAAATTATATATATCTATATATACACACATATATACACTACCTTGCAAAGTGTTTGAATGTGTGTATACACATATATGTGTATATATATATGTACACAAATATATATGTGTATACATATATCTATGTGTATATAGATATATATATACCCATATATATCTGCTTCACTTTACAAGTCAAAAATCCATATATATGTGTGTATATATATGTGTATATATGTGTGTGTATATATATACACACACACATATGTTTGTACACATATATGTGTATATATGTGTGTGTATATATACACATATGTGTGTATACATATGTGTGTGTGTGTGTGTGTGTATACACACCCATATATATCTACCTTCAAACACTTTGCAAGTCAAAATCCAAAGCAAAAAACAGCAGGTTATAAAATTTATAGTATAAACCACGGAGTAGGGAAGAATGTTATCAGAGATTGTTTAATAGAAATGTTTCTGACATTGAAAAAGGAAATTGAGGGTTCAACTAAATTCAAGGCATATGGCAAGGATTTAGATGCTAATGTTTATCTCAGAAGAGGACCATGGACACATACCTAGCTAAATCCAAGTTGAGGGATGGGGTTTAAAATAATAAATGCCACAGGTAAGTTTGGGGCAAAGGTACTGGAGCATAAAAGACTGGCTTCCTGGGGTATATTCTAAAAAACTGTAAGTATTGTCATCAGATTCTATATTCAAAAAGTAGAGTAAGAATAGCTGATGAAAGTCTTTAGGTAGGTGCTCCTGGATACAGTGTCACAGCATCTCTTACATTCCAGATGTGTCTAAGGAGGATAGCTAAGATTTCTGGAATACTACTTACCAATAGGCAAAACCCAATAAGAGCTCCCTAATACTACCCACATAGTGGCTTAGAGGGCTAGCATCTCCAGAGAAATACTATTATTCGTATGGAAAAAAACCTCCCAAGATATGACCACTTGACGTTATAGCAAGACTTCTCAAGAGATGCATTGGGGACACAAGTGAAAACCCTCAAGCTAAATGAAGTGGTCCACAGCTCCCATAGAGCTAAGAGAAGACAAAAGGAAATAATGTGGGTCAAGAAAATGGAGTGTGTATGCAGGATGGTGAATATGATTGACCATGGATTTAAAGCTTGGTGTGGGATCAAATGATTCAAGAGCTGGAGTACTAGAGAACATGATCTATAAAGAAAGGAAATGATGGTCAGAGAGTGAAATACTTAACAATTGATATATTGGGGGGGTATAGCTGTTGGTGACAGTTTTTGATAATGACAAGTTAGAGGACATTGCCAAGGGAAGCAGTGATGTGAGATAGGAAGGAGGACAAAATGATTTCAAAAACAACGTCTAGGAATTTGAAGGTAAGCTATTAATCACTGATTTAGTATTTTCAAGAATTATATAGTTGTGTCAAAGATTCAGATGTGAAAATCTTCAAGAAGTTAAAGGGCAGGGGCTGGTGACAGTAAATGACCAAGATAAGGAGGTTTAGTGAGCGATTAGTCTGATAACAGGAGATTCAAAGCTGTGGGGTTGGTGTGTTAGGAAAGGAAGTAGGGAAATCGTCACAAGTGGCAAGGAGGAGCATCTCCCTGCCCAGTTATAGTAGCACAGTGGGGGCAGAAGATACATTACTCAAGAGGGCGTCAGAGGAAGCAGTGTCTTCAGACTTATGAACAGTACTTTTCTTCCATTTATTAAGATTTCTTTTACTATCTTAGCAAAGTTTTGTACATTTCAGAGTATAGATCTTGCACATCTTTTGCCTGATTTGATGCTATTGCAAATGACAGTATTTATTAAATTTCATTTTTGTATCATTGATTGCTAGGAGATTTAAAAAGTACCATTAAAAAGCACAGACATTTATTTTCTTACAAATTTTTGAGGTTTAAGAATCTGGGAGCAGTTTAGCTAGGTGATTCTGAGGGCTGGGCTAAGACTGGAGAAGGTGCATCCAAGCTTACTCAGTTCCTGCAAAACCGTTGGAATAAGAGCCTTACTTTCTTGCCACTGGGTGTTCCCAACAGAGTAGCTCACAACATGGTAGGGCTGTCCTGGCTCTCAGAGACTTGGAAGTCATTTCCTGGTCTCCTGAGCTCTGTCTCTGGAAAAGGGTGAAGTTTAAGATGGCAGATTTCAGGCTGAATCGCAGAGGGTTGTGCCATTTGTAGCCACGGCTCAGAATGCTCACATCACCCTCTGATCATTTGTAAGTCTCTTTCCTCTCTACGTTCCATTTGGGGTAGTTTTTACTGCCATGTCTTCATGTTCACTAACCATGTTGTAAGTAGGAAGGGAGAGGCTCCAGAGTTTATAAGAATTCAACCAACTCGAGCAATCAACCTGTTCTGTAGCCTTTGTTTTTGAGACCAGTAATTATTCAGCTGGCTAAATCTAGCTCCTGACAGACCCTGGTAGCTTATAGATGAATTCAAATAAATTTTCTTCATTATCATACTAAAGTCTTCACCCTAGGAGAAGCTGTCAGGTTGGCAGTCTGTTCTCAGTTCTCGGTATCCTTTTGACCAGAAGAATGACTAGACACACCAAAAGCAAGGTAAGCATGAAACAAAGTTTAGTGAGGAAGAGCAAAATACATTTATAAAGCAAGAGCAAGATACTGTGGCAACAGACAAGGACCAGGTCCCTTGTCATAACAAGAAGCCCTGATTATGGTCTGGGATCCTGTTTTATATTGTCTGGATTGGGCCCTCCTCGTGGTTCAAATGTTACCATTGAACCATTTTGATGGACAGTTAATGATATGATAATTAATCTCAGGTTACTCTAGATCATTTTCCAACACTATTGTGCCTGGGCTATCTGGTCATGGGCTGGGAAATTCCCTGCATTCTTTTGCAGATTGACAGGGTGTTCTTCCTTTGCCCAGGTGTGGCAATTGTTCAGGGCAGGATCAAGGTAGGGCAGCACCAAGACAGGGCACCCGGACACTCGCCCTTGTCTTTCTTCTGCAGGTGTGGCAATTGCTGGAGGCAGCACCATGGTGGGCCACTGCTTTTGTCCCCAGGAGAGCCAGAGATCCCTTACTATCTACCTAACAGAGCTATAGCTTCATTACCATAACATACAACCTGTATACTAGCATGACAGACTAACCATGCATGCATAATGGGAATTATATCTCTATATGTGACTATATGTGATGACACACGTTTTTCTTTCTCTACTACTCCAAGAAAATCCCATGGTACTTTCCCTTGAGGAGACACTGCTTTAGAAGATATTCCCAGTACTCTCCTTACTCTCCACAAGTAGTTAAAACTCCTACTGATTAAGACCCATATTCTTGTGGAGAGTCATTTGTTACTTGCCAGGCAAACAAACCTCCGTCTTTCGGGTAACATTGTCTTCTGCAAGGTTAATATGCTGTTGATTCCATTCAATGCATTTTTCATATAAGACATTATAGGTTTTTATCTTCAAAAGTTTAACTTGAGTCTTTTTCATATTTTTCATGTGTCTACTGACTTACTCAAATAGTTTCTTGAGCATATGGAATACAACTGTAATAACTAGTTCACTGTACTTATCTGCTGATTCTGTCACCTGTGTCATTTCTGGGTCAGCTTCAATTTATTGAGTTTTTCTCCTCATTATGGGTCATATTTTACTACTTCTTTGTATGCATGGTAATTTTTCTATTAGATGTCAGATATTGTGAATTTTGTCTTGGTGGATGCTACTACAGATATCTGCTTTTGAACATTTAACAAAGGCAGTAGTAATATTGTCACACAGTAAGTGGTAAAACTTGGATTTGAATTTAGCAGGTCCATGTCCAGAACTTGTGACCTATAATATTTCTTATCATCTCTGTTTTTCCTTGCTGTATTTACTTGGCCTTTGGAGCTAGCTACTTCATCAACCGCCATTACTGGCCTGTTCTCCTCTGCCCATAATAGTCTCAGTGCCACTAAAAATGACTCTTTCAAAACCTAAAATACTGGCATTCCTTTTATTTGAAATAATCTCAGATTCTAAACCCTTCACTTGTCCAGATCCTTTAAAAATGTATACACTTTCCTGGATTAAGCACTCCTTTCTAATACCCTACATGTCAAGTACAATGATGTTAAGTAGACAAATTTTTGCTAAATTGAAGATATGCTCAGCATGGACACAAGCAGCTTCTACATTAGAAGCATTAATTGAAGCATGAAGAAATAAAAGAAATTTCTTCAAGGCTGTAACAAAATGTAGGCACATAACATTTTGGCACCAAGAGATTTTTAACACAGCTGTTATGAACTAGGGGCATTTTTAACTCTGCCTTGGAGAAACAAGAACAGATGACAAACATGTTAATGGTTAGATATACCAAGCAATAGGGTGTGCATGGGTTGTGGATTAGAGTGTGTTGGGAAAATATAGTTAGAAAACAAACTCTTCTCCAAACCCCAAAAACCTCTCCACAAAGGTAATGAAGACAGAAAACAGTTTTTTATTTTTTATTTTTTTTGGTTCGGCATCCTGTTTTTATTGTTTTGCTGAATGCCCCACAGAGAACATGATTGCAGACACTCCACAGGTGCAAAAGAGGGGCTAGTGCTTAAGTACAAATGGAGACATGATTCTTTTTTAAATAAATACTTAAACACAACACGGGTCCTACAAGCATCTGGACTCTAGGTCTGAGTGGCCCACAACTATGTCAGGGTTCCCCTCCCCCCAGTAATCAATACATGGAATTGGCTGCCAATGGTCAGTGTGATCACAAGCCCCCTTTCTAGAGCCTTCCCTGGCCCTCTACAGACATGATATGGCCAGGACAGGCGACTGGAATTTCTCGAAGGTTGATGGTCCGTAAGAGGTAAGAATTCTACACGACTCTCCTGGTCCCCATGCCCCATCGGGGGACAGACGCCCTTAGATGACTTTCTTCAGCTCATCATACAGGACCAGCACGAAGTCCCCCCCGCCCCTCATCCCCCTGAGAACTTGGACCAGACTGCCTTGAAGAAAGCTTTGTTGCCTTTGTCTCTGAAGATCTTCCTCCAGCCTCCCAGGGTTCCCCTGTACGTGATGTCGGCTCCTTTGCACCCAGATTGCATCACCATCCGCCACCGCACAGAGTCGATGTGGTAGGAGTCCACGCTAGCCGCGCCGTAACCATCTGGGCTATCATCCAGCTTACCACGATGTACGTGTTCTCAGGGTCGCGAGCATGGCTTTAGCCGTGCCGTACGTGCCAAAGTGGGCTGCCCTGTGGATGATAATGCCCTGCACCGAGACGCTGAAGCTCTGATACAGGCCCTGGATCCCGTAGGACTTGGTGATCTTCACCAGACAGGCTCCCAGGCCCTTGAACTCCCGCTCTGTGCCCAACTTCCCCACGTCGGTGGCCAAGCGGGTCCTGGCGAAATCCAGCAGGCACATGAAGCAGACGGAGGTGGCCCCGGCTGCCCCTCCAGAGGCCAGGTTGCCTGCAAAATACCTCCAGAACTGCGTGTGCTTGTCCACGCCCCCCAGGAAGATCCGCTCGTACTTATCCTTCAAGGCAAACTTGAGGGCTTGCGTGGGGAAGTAGCAGGTGACCTGGGCCAGGTTGCCCCTCCAGAAGGACAACACGCCCTGCTCCTTGGGGATGCCCACGACGCAGTCGACGATGCCCTTGTACTGCTTGTGGGCCGCGATCTGCTTGCTGGCCTGGGGCACCTGCGGCAGCAGCTTGACCCGCTCGATCCGGGCCACGTCTTGGAGATGGCACGGCGATGCCTCTGGGCCAGGAAGTCCTTGGCGAAGGAGATGGCCTGTTCTGTCCTGGTGGCAGAGCCGGGGACAGCCGAGAACGGCGGGGAGGGCGCAGAGAGGGCTCTGCTGGCTCAGCAGTGCCGCAGCCAGAACCAAAAGGAATTTTTTATTTTTGAATAACCATTAAACCAGAATGTGATGCAAACCAATAAGAGATTATGAAGACATAAAGAAATCTTACCCTTTTATGTGGCCAAACAGGTACAACTCATTACAAAAATGTTCACAAGATATAAACAAGAACTAATCCTCAAGTAAGTGGTTTTGACAGCACCATTCTTCACACACAGTTTATACTACATTTACTTGGTACTTATGGTAACTAATTGGCACTCACCAAACGAAAAATAACCCTCATATTTTTATGACAAGAGGTAGTTTTGTAACTTATAACAAGATGGCCACCTAAGTTAGAATCCACCCTCCCACAGAAATGGGTGGTGCTATCTCCTTTTTGATGTGCTTCTTTTTTGATGTTTACATTTCAGAGATGGCTCCCAGGTCTCTGAGAAAGACTTTCCTGGGTCATAAAAATGACAAAAGGCCTAGATAGTTTTTTAAAAGGATTTATATACATCTCAGAGAGGAGAAAGTGCTTATACTTACAAGTTTTCTAAAGTAAATTGTCTCAGAAAAAGAGTGGGAGGAAAATATCTTTCCTTATTTACAACCGGGAGAATTAGCCTTTAAAAAAAATTATTTGTCCTTATAAAGGCAAACTTATATTTTGTTCTTGAAGTGTGAGCTCCACACTAGCAACACCAGGATCACCTGGGAATTTTTTTAAAAATGCAGAATTTCAGTCCTCATCTTAGATCTACTGAATAAGAAACTGTCAGGTTTTAGTCTGAAATGTCGGTCCTTGGCACGCTCCTGGGCAAAGAATGACCAGACACACCAAAGTAAGGCAAGCATGAAAATGAAGTTTATTGAGGAGAGAAAGATCGGATTATAGAGCAATAGCAAGGTATAGGTTTACAGAGCATGATACATATGCCACAGATAACGACTGGACCTATGGTTGCAGCAAAGGAAAAGCAAAAGGAAGGGGCAAAAAGGGGTTGGTTATGGTCTCAGTCTTGTTTTATAGTGCCTGGATTGGGACCTCCCTGTGGCTCAGACACCACCATGGAACCACTTTGGACAGTTGGGAGTTGCATGACCTGAGTCTTACTATGCATGTGGGTTCTAGGTCACTTTCTGGACTCTGTCATACCGATGCTGCTTGGCCCATGGACTAGAGAGTCCTTTGCATTCTTTTGCAGTTATCACACTCAGTTCTGACTGGCTGACTCACAGAGTGCTCTTCCCTACCCTAGGTATGGCAGTTGCTCAGGACAGGGTTAAGGCAGGACAGGACCAAGATGGGGGCCTGGGGCCCACTCTTGTCCTTCTTCCCAGGTGGGGCAGTTGCATCAAGGCAAGACACCCACTTTCATCCCTAGGAGACCCAGAATCCCTTGCTATCTACCTAACAAAACTACATTTTAAAAAACATTCCCCATTAATTACAATGTCCATTCATCTTTAGTGTTTTCAAAATAGTGGGTGCGAGTAGCAGCTGCTTCTACTAACAGGAGAGGAGAGCTTCAGAGGGATTTGAGAGTATATAATTTTCAGCCTCATTCATGTTGCTTAGGATGTCCCCAATCAAACATATATCATAAGACCCACTCCTTTCCCTCCAGTTCCCTTGCCTTCCCTTAAGGTCCCGGGTAAGGTCCTGGGGTAGACCTTAATTAGTGCTGCAACTCTACAACCCTTACAGTCAAGTGATAGGTATGAACTTCAGTCATATGTGCCCTCGTAGTTTTCCAATTTTCCATTTATTTTCTGAGTTGGCTATTTATAGCCTTTAATTTCACCTTCTTCTTCTGTATGTTCTGTAGGGCCATCAGAGGAAGCCACAATGTGTATGGTCATTTTTGTCACCATAGTGACTGTCATAGATACTTGATCTATCAACACTTTGATTTCCATCTACATGCCATTTTAGGCAACATCAGTGATCATTTAGGTAATAATGATCTTACTGTGTGACATGGTTTACAAACATGCTATTAGCCCTCAGAAAGGAGGCTACCCACATACTTCTCAAAGAAGGCTTCTGATGTTTCTTCTGAGAGCTGTCCTGAAGCCACTCTTGCTTTCCATGACTGCATCAGTCAGGGCCCTGTCAGTAGTCCTGGGGACTTGTTGCAGTATTAATAAATATTATGAACTTACTCTTTACTGTCAGTCAATCTTTCGCTGTGCCTCCCAATTGTCAAACACAAGTAGAAGCCAAAGGGTAGGAGAGCTGGTTGGTGTAGTCCACAGATGTCCCTGAGACACAGAGCAGAGTGGAGAATGAAACTGGAGGGAAGGAAAGTGGAAAATATCGAACATACCTACTATCTGAGTTCTAAACGTAGTATTTGACTTTCAATTTTCTTTCATGAGAAGAAAATCTTAACAGTGTTCATTATAAAAATTCTAATATAGATGCTGACATCTGCTTTTAATGTTACATACAAAGGTAGAAAACAATTAATATAGTAGGCCTGAAACTATCCTTAGAAAGGCCTGCTTGCCAGATGGGCCCTTGGCTGGTGTCTGGAAATTTGGTTACTAAATAATTTCCTACAGTGATATAAAACTTTGCTAAATGATAAGAGTGACTCCCTGTGCCTAAACTGTATAAAAAAAAAAAAAAAAGAAAGTATTTTCTGTTTCTTTTTTTCCTTAGTATTTGCTTTCCTTCCAAGGGTCAGGACTTTTAGTGATTGTAGTCAATCATGTGACCAGCTCTCGATAAAACCCCTGGACTCAGGCTCAGGAGAGCTTCATTTGTAGACAACACTTCATGTGTGTTGTTACAACTGGTTGGTGCAGAGATTAAGCTCATCCTGTGCAACTCCATGGGGTGAGAGCTCTTGTAAGTATTAAGCCTGGTTTCCTCTAGATTTCACTCCATGTACCATTTCCCTTTGCTGATTTTGCTTTGAATCCTTTCATTGTAATAAATCATAGCCACGCATACAGCTGTCTGGTGAGTCTTATAAGTCTCCCAGTGAATCACCTGAACCTGGGATTTGGTCTTAGGAATCCCTAGCACAATACCATAAACTACTGTAAGAAAATCATAGATAGACATTTTATTCATTTATTAATTTAAATATTTTGAGTACCGTCTATAATAACTCTGTGTTTTTAGAAAATGCCTTTCTAAGTTAAGCCATTTTCAAAACCTATAGTTTAGTTGTTTTAATGGAGTTAAACATCATTTTTGAGTACACATAAAACTTCTTTGCTTTAACTTAACATTTTCCTATATCCTTATCCCAAACAATGTATTAATAAAATAGAAAATTAAAGTGTTTGAGTTAGATGTCATTGTCCGTCAATAGCATTACTTCTCAGTAAGATACTGAGCATGAAATCAGAGAATAACATTTATTTTATATTGAAATTTCTCCAAATACTGAAAAAAATATTAGAAAACAAGTGTACATCCTTTAAATCAGAGTCATACTAGTAATCTTTATAAGGATAAATATAAACCTACATTGGTCTGTGATAAGCAAACTTGAGAGATTACCTGATCTATTTTATGTATTAATAAACTCAAGACCTTTGACAGTATACTTATGTTTTAAAAAATTAAACTCAAGTAATTTACTTTGTTATTTATGATAACCATATGTCCCACTTAACTTTTTCTGCCTTTAACTTATTTTAAAATTCTGTAAACATTGACTGAAAAGTTTTAAATACAAGTTTAAGAATTTAAGGCCTATGTTTTACTTTAATCTCAATCAACGTCTGTCTAATATAACGGAGATCTTAGAAGTCCCAATGCTTTTTAATCAACACATTCTTGCATATTTTAACTCTGTAATTGAGTTCTCCCCTTCTTATAACATCAATATGGACAATAGGCTGTTTAAAGTAAGAGAACAAAAATATAAAAATGAACTAATTTGATTGTGGTCTCTTGAAAACTAAGAAATGCCTCACAATTATTTTACTATGTTACCAATCTGACAGCTAAATAGTTTTATTCATAAGATAGAGAGGGATGTGTAGATATATAAAATATATCTATTGTAGTAGAGTGTAACTTTCGGGGGATGCATTTTTTTTTAACTGACCAAGAATGTCAATAGTATATTGTATTAAATCAGTTGTTGACCTTCAAGAAAGTGTAATCTTTATGAATGAAAAAGTCCATGTGGTCATAGAAAATATAATGAATAATAGGCATTTTCTCTATAAATAGTGATTCTAGGGACAGACAGAATTGTTTTAAAAATCTTTGTATCACAATAAAAATAACCAAATTCAATGGTGGTATATATATGACAAAAAAGTATATGTATGTATGTATGTATGTATATGTCTGTGTGTGTGTATATATACATATATATCATATGTATAAGATATATAAAAGATTACTGAGTCATCTTTTCAGTCTATCCCTTTTATCTTTAAAAATAATAATATATTTTTGGAAAATAAGAACCACATTTGTGGAAGAAATTATTTTTTCACTAAGGAATAAGAACAGCGATATTTGAAAACGAAAACATTGGAGGAAAAAAAGGAAGAGATATTAAGGTTATGACAATTCATTCCTATATAGTTTACCATTTTTCAATGATATTGTTTTCCCTGAAATTTCATTTAAAGCAAAATGGCAGAAACTTGCATTTTAAAAAATTATATATAATTAGTGTCAGTTAAGAAAAAATTTCTCATATGAGAATAGTAGAGTAAATTCATGCAGAGGAAATCAAAAGATACTTCCTTTTCCATAAGGAGAATTGGATTAGTGCTAGCTGTCACCATAGGAGTTTTCTAGCTTAAGGCATATGTTTAGTTGTAACCTAGAATACACATAAAACAGCCTCCTTCCCTAAAAACTCAGCAGTAATCACATTTTATTTTTGCACTAGCTTTTACAAAAAAAAAAAAAAAATGTATAGCAACTTATACCTATTGTAAAACTAATTAAAATAAACATTGCTTCTTTTTTTTTCACAAGGAGAAGTGGTCATGATATAGCTGTCTTTTGGCAAGAATATCATAACTAAATTTGATGATTTGACCCATGTATTGAAATATCAGAACAAAATAACAGTATTATTCAACTCATACATCTGAGGAAGTTAACTGGTAAAATTTCTTTATGGTTTTACTTGAGGCACAATTTTTGAAATGGTAATAAATATATTCATAAGAAATTAAATACAAAACTAGATACCTTGGTTTAGGAATGGCCGTTTGGTTGGTTGGATAAAAAGTAGAATGTATGTAACTAAACAAGATCAAGAATTTTGTCATAGTCTACCTTATTTTCTAGTGAATCATTTTACTCTTACATAGATGCAATCAGATTTTAGATTTATCACAGCTTTTTCTTGGATTGCTTCTTTCTTAATATAGAATTAAATGAGTCACTTGCTTAGGTGGAAAGAAAATCAATACTGCAAGTATGCTCAATTTTTCTACAGAAATTCCCAAGAGAAATTATTCTGTGGTCCAATAAATTTCTTAGTGAAGAAATATGTTCTATTACTTAGTCTAAATATGTACTTAGTCATTTTAACCCATAAAACTCAATTATATTGCAACCCTGTCTTAACAGTGCAAACCGTTTTTTTCTTCTGTCTTGTAGAGTAGAATTTTAAATTACCATTTATTGCATTCTTGTGTAGCCTGCCAATTTGGGTCAAACAATATCAAGGTAAAGATTTCTCTTTAAAACTAAAAACTATAAAAATCAACACATAAAGAAGTATACTCATGATCTGTAGCATTATTACATTCTAAAAATCAATCTGTAAATGGAATCTTAATAAGAAGATTTTGTCATCTCTGTTAAATTTGAGAGTTTCTGAAAACACTGCGACCGGAAAAGTTGTTGGTTACATAAATTAGGTAATTGCTGTTTGACAAAGTAAGGAACTAGTAACCTGCATAAGAAAAATCTGGTTGCTTAGGGGTATTAGGGTTTCTCTAGCAAGATCCATGGTTGAAAACACCTAGTCCAAATAAGAAGGGTCGTATAATGACACCCATGCTTTACAAATAACCTCTGGTCATAATTGTTTCCCTTGCAAAGATTCTTAAAAGGAAAGGAATAGTTTGGCAATGTTATGAGAAATTTTTGATTCACTTGGCAGTTATACTTAGCAGTGTAAATCTATCCATTTTTAAGATAAAAGTATCAATTTTTAGAATTTAATTTGTCAAATCTGTAGTCACAAAGCCCAGTCACTTCTAGATGAATTAAAATCAACTTTCTGAATCTGAACATTTAAAGATTAGATAGTATTAATAGATGTGTAAGGATCACAAGAAAGCTCTCACACATTGTTAGGTCTTTTCTGAAACAGCAACATGGCTTCCTACTTTTAAACTTTTGATGCACTCACTGTTTCAACAAATATAGAAACTGCATTCCAGGCAGTAGTCTAGACACTTAAAACAAAAAAAAAGGACTGCAGACATGAACACAACCATAGTTAGTAAAATATTTTATAGCAAGTATTAACAAAAAACAGTGAAAGTAAAAAAGGGGAGGGAGTATGTTTATTTACCTAACAGTGAGAGGAAGTTTGGTAGATAAGAATCAGAGAAAGCTTTCTAAAAAAATTTATATTTTATCAGAGTCTTAAAAGATGAGAGGAGGAACTGTTGTATACAAAGGTACATACAATATAATGTTAAAATTAAAGTTTTGGCTGAGCAAACATAGGTGACTAGAAAAGACCATTGAATGATTTGCAAACCTCTAACTACATCCAGGGTATGAAAAGATCAAGATTAGATGAAAGTTAGGGAAGTGAGTTTCTTCAGAAAGAAGTGAGCTGTGAGTCCCATGTCCCTAAGAAGAAAAATGCAGTTATTTTGATATCTCTGAAATCACAGAATATCTTAAAATCAAGAATACATCATATTTTTTTTTTTGGCAGCATATTGTCTTCCTTAGTGGAATGTAAATTACTAGAGAATCTTACAATCAATGGCTTCTCAGATTGAGTGAAATATAGTGACGAAGGGTTTGTGAAGAGAATAATTAGAAAGAACTGCCTGGTTGCTATGCATGACAGGCAACCCCCACCCCCACCCCATGTAGAGAGATGTATTGTATCTCTTTTCACTTCTGTCCAGAGAGAGAGTTTAAAGAGACCACCTATGAGCCTGCTATCCGCACCCCCCCCTTTTTTTTTAACTTAGTGGATGCATAGAACAAGGGTCTGATTCAAACTTGAAAGAGACAAAAAACAGCTGCTTTGAGAGAGAATAAACAGTGTGGTCTGCATCTCCAGAGTATTTCCTACGGACCCAAGTTGGACCACACACTAGCACAGGGTCATCTCAAGGCCCATCCAATGGGCTGCTGGGGAGGTAGGGGGGCATAGTAGGCTTAGGTAATGACTATTAATCCAATGTGCCAGAGTATAAAACAAATTAGAGAAAGGTAGGAGGATAAATTAGATAGGCAGGTTGAAGCCAAATTGCAAAACTCCTTAAATTTCATGTTTAAGAATTCAGAAGTGATTCTTCAGGCATTGGGGAGCCAGCTTAGTGAGTAAGGAATAATATAACCTGATCCTTGTTTTTAAGAACTTTGCAGCAGCATGACGAGTGGCTAGGAGGAATGTGAATCTGAAGGCAGGAAACAAAGCAACAGTTGTTTAAAACTAGTTTGTTCAAACTAGTTTGGATGTCAAGAGGTGACATAGATGATGAAAATCAAATTCTTTGGGAAAAGTCAGGAGACAAAATGTTTTAGATAAGGTTTTCCCTGTTACGTGTTTTCACTTAAGATGGAGTTCTTCCTATTCCTACTTTAAAACATTCATTTAAAATAGAATGGCTTTTCAAAAGTCAGTGACATACATTTTTTTGAACTATGGTGGTATGAAGAGCTTTCATTTTCTGAGTCAAACTGATATACTCATTTTGCTAAAATGCATATTCTTATCATCTTCGTGGCACAAAAATATGTGTGCCTGTAAACCACTGATATGGTTTTAAAAATGTTTCAATGATACCCGAATACCCAAATGTTTAAATTTATTTATTATTGTCATTAAATCATTCTTTAATAAAAAAGTATTTTTGAGACATGTGGCTTACTTAATTTTTAATGTAGGTATCGCTTTGTCAGAAACATAAAATTGCTTAAGAATGCATTAGACCATGGATTATGCATCTCGTTTTACACATTTTTCCCAATGTTTCCTGAGAAGTGTAATAAAATTTAACAAATAGCAAAAACATAACAACTCCTCACAAAAAAATCTGCTGACTTTCTAATTTGCATTAGCTAATGTACTGTGAACTTATCATTTTGCATCTTTTTTAAACTAGAGATAATTTTTATTAAGCCATAAAATACTTCCCTTGGACATTGGAGCTCCTGGTTCTCAGTACTTTGGACATGGATTGAATTACGATTCCCATAATAAGTAAACACACACACACACACACACACACATATATACTATTGGTTCTATTTCTTTGGAGAACCCTGACTAATACGCTTACCCTCACAGGTCTTACAATATGTTACGTAAAAGAGCCAAGGATAGCCACTATGCATTGGCTCCTAGGTTGTTTATTTCTTCACTTCAGACTGAGACCCATTAGTCTCAAAAGCCTACTGGCACCATATTCAAATTCTAATGCACCCAGTTACTTTGAAAATAGGCCAAACAAGCAGATTTTTTTTTTAAGGGATTTAGAACCTGCCTGATTTACATACCTTCTGAAATCTCTGCTAGCATCTGCTGGCCATTGATAAGATAGAGCCTGTGGTTATAATACCTCAAATTGCTACTGCCATTTGGAGCTCTCTGACCCAGAAATCCCACCATCCTCATACTACTGAGTGACATTACCTGGACACGTATGTTAGGTAGATAGTGAGGGATTCAGGTCTCTTAGGGATGAAAGTGGGTGCTGTTGTCCCTACCTTGTTCCTGCCCAACCCTAATTCTCCATACGGCGGTAGGGGAGGAGGGAATACCCTACGAATCTGCCAATCAGGACTTGGCGTGCCGGCTGCAAAAGAATGCAGAGGACTCTCTAGCCCACCGGCCAAGCCACGTAGGCACCATAGAGTGTGGAAATTGAACTAGAGCAACACGCATGTGTAGTTAAGGCTCAAGTCATGTGACTCCCAACTGTCCAGTCAAAGTGGTTCCCTGGTGACCTATGAACCACGAGGGAGGTCCCCATGCAGGCACTATAAAATAAAGACCCTAGCCAACTCTTTTTTTTTTGCGCGTGTGCCCTTCCTTCTGCTCTCCCTTTGCTGCGACAGTGGGTCCAGTCGTCAGCTGTGGCATATGTACCATGCGCTGTAAACCTATACCTTGCTATTGCTCTATAATCCTGTCTTTCTCTCCTCAATAAGCCTCATTTTTGTACTTGCCTAACTTTGGCGTGTCTTGTCATTCTTTGGCCATCAGCGTGCCAAGAACTGAGATGGCAGAGATGGCCTAGCATGAGCTATCAGAGCCCAAGCAAGACAAGGAAAGCATTCTCACACAGTAGTGTGTTGGGATCCAACCAGAGTGAGGACAACATTCATGCAGTGGAAGGTGTGTGGACAGAGATGAGAGATTGGTTTCATAGGAGGATTTATGAAATATGTAAACATGTTAAGAACAATGGGAGCCTGATTCCTCACTGTCAGAGAAGGGGATTACGAATATTGAAAAGAGAAAAAGAGTGTAGTGAATTATATGGTATTATATTAGAATTGGTGGTATCAATATTTGTGTTAGTTTGCTACAATTACCACAATGAAATACCACAGACTAGATGGCATAAACTAAAAGAAGTTATTTTCTCACAGTCTGGTCAAGGTGTAGTCCAAGGTCAAGGTTTAGGAAGGTTTGGTTTCTTCTGAGGCCTCCCTTCTTAGCTTACAGATGGCCACTTTATCGAGTCTTCACATGTCATTCTTCTGTGCACACATACCTCTGGTGTTTCACGGTGTGTTCAAACTTTCTCATCATATATGAACATCAATCAGATTGGATTAGGACCCCCCCGACGGCCTCATTTTATTAATAAATTAATTGCTTCTTTAAATACATTTTCTCCAAGATATGATTATATTCTAAGGTATGGAAGGTTAGGACTTCAACATATGAATTTGAGGGGGACCTAGTTCAGTCCATAATAATATTGTATATTGCTGGTGTATGTATGTAAGTAAGAAGGCATGTAAATGTATACGAATTTGAATCCTAGTTCTGTTTACTAAAAGGGTTTGTAGGGAAAGTGCTTTGTTTTTTTTTTGAGGAGGAGTAGGAGCCCAGCTTGCATTTTTGTTTTGCTGTTCAGAGAGTAGAGAAAATTAACCATTTTGATAAAATCAAGTTGTGTTACCCAGAGCTTTTCTGGGTAAATACAACAATTGAACTTACATGATAAAATGTTATCATCATAACTGTATTTTAAATTTTTTCTGTAATTTATTCAGAGACAAGGAATGCTAGGTGAATTAATCATATTCACTTGCCAAAAATGCTAATTTGCTATCATGTATGTGAATTGCTACAGAGATATGTAAAGTACTTATTTTGTGACTTAGATATTCCCTTAGTTAGGGAGCACCATACTTGCAAGATGCAATATGCTTCTTGAATAGTACAGACTCAAATATTTTTGAGAACCAGTAGGTATTGAAATGAAAGTCTATAAGACTACAAGGTATAGTGGGTCTTCAGCAGGTTAGAAAGTTTGTGTATTGCCTAGGGCATCTCCTTTTAAATTCTGTAAAAAACAAAGTTATTCTAACCAAATACAGGAGGGCATAGTCTCTGATCAAATAATGTCACAATTTTATTGCCTTATTTATATTATAATGATTTAGTAAATATGTACTAAACACTAAAGTTATGCTATGCTAGACATCAAAGACAAGATATCGATGAGATACATTAAAGGCATATTCTTCTTGGAATCATTTAAGTGTTGCTTTCAAATTTTTACATTTATCTAACCCATAAGTCCATTTTTTACTCTTCTACATAATGACAATTATACACTTAAATGCATATTGCACTTTCTTACTTCTATAATCATCTTGTCTTTCTGGTAAGCATGAGTGTTAGTTTTATAAATGCTTTAAAATTAAAAAATGCCATATTTGAATATGGTGTGAGAAAATGTTTTCAAAAAATTATCCATGGAGATTATAGACATTTCCTTTTATCACTACAAGCTACTACCTTATATGGCATCTACTAAGTGATTCATATTTAGCATAGATAAAATTGAATATGGAATAGAAATGATATTTTTATTTCCTTTAGGAAATAAAACCACTTTCATTTTTAAATTTCACTCTTTTCAAGGCTATCAGCCAAAATCATCAAAAAACACTGTTAGTATTTATGTCTTCTGGGATTGTATGACTATCTACCTAATATAGAAAGACTAATGGATTTTTCTGAGAAAGATTTATATAGAGAGTCAACTACTTTAAGAGGCACAGTAAGATTATAACTACATTTATGTAACAATGTCTCTTTTGATTATGTGTCATGTTTCTTGAGATAAAAGACTTCAAATGTAAGTATTCACGTAACAGAGGGTTATTGATTCATTCAGCAGCCAATCTGCTACCTCGTAATTGCATTTTATGAAAACCCTTGTGTTAATACTTCAAGCCTCTCGTGCCAATCTAAAACTGTCAAAATGTACCATGAAAGAATGACCAGTCTGGCATCAATGGTGGGAATTCACAGCTTGGGTATTTTTATAATCCTTTTGGAAAGCCCTGATCATTTCAGTTGCCATATGGGATGAAGAAGTTCAATGATTATCAAAATAATTCTAGAGAATAATCGTTTGCCTTGGAAAACAGAAACTATAGGCCGATTTAAATGTGTATGATTTTCCCCTTTAAATTAAAGTTAGTTCCCCTTATTTTGTGCATACAAAAAAATCAGGTTAGATACACATCAGTTATTCTGTTATAAATTTCTTATCTCAACATCCCTGCTCTTTGTAAGCTTGTGTAGACCTTTGCAATGAATGAACCACTTTATCATTCTCATTCCCTGAATTTTTAAAACTCTGTATTAATTATATTTAAATATAACCACTACCTCAAATACGTCCCTTCATACAACAGAAACAACAATTCCAGGGATGATAAATTACTTACCATTGTGTTACTTCTAGATACACTTCAGATGACAAATTTTACTAAGTTGAAAGGTACTAACTGCTAAAACCAGTGACAATTAAAGATCAGTCTGTGAAATCCACTATTGCATACACAACTACATAAATAATAAATGAATCAAATATTTCTTGAAACATTTCCTAATATACAAAAATTAATGAAATGAATATACTAATGTTTTATATATGTGTTATTTATCCAAGCTGAATCTATATGTTCATTCCAAAGCACTTTGGGATAAAGAAGGTTGAGTTGGTAATTTGAAGATCTTGACTGAGCTGTTCAGTATATTAAAGACTCCATATTGGTTTGGCCAGCTTTTATATGCAGATCTAGACGTCCCAGTTCCTTAAGAACTGATATCAGTGAGTAGTTGTATGAATCACACTGGAGCAGCTTTTCAAAGCAAAAAGCAGCTAAGTCAAAATGTAGTGTTTTGTCTTATTTTTTTTTCTCCCTGAAACATACACTTAATAAAAATCCCAAAATAATTCAGATTTTTTGCATCAAATTGAAACAATGCTGAAATTCATAAAAAATGAAAACCTCTTAATTATACTTCCAATTTCACCAGTGTTATACTATTTGCTAAGTATTATTTAGAGACTAAACTAAGAATTCTGAATTAAGTATTCCAGTTATCTTACTTCAACCCCACACCTCCAACTTAAGAGATTTGGAAGTATAATAACTAATAGATATTAATCAACAGAATCTGAGTTCTAAAAGTAAATTTAAGAAAAACGTGTAAAAGTTGGATCTTCAGTTTCATCTTAAGGTAATTGTGGCCTTGAAATAGCTAATCTTTAAATTTTCTTTCACCTCTAACATATTGATTCTACAGTGTTATTTCTAAGTAAAATATTAATTGATACTCACTTTATAAATAACACTTTGATTAGAATTGGAGAAGATATAAAAGCATAAGACTGTATTCCTTTCCATAAAAATTTTAAAATTTAGGTAAATCAAAACATGCATATAAAATAATTAGTAAGATAACATTATTAAAATATTATACTCTGATAAAATCATTACATACATAAGCAGCAGGAATAATTAGGGATCATGCATTCAATCAATTCAGAAAAAGCATTTGACAAAAATTTCACACCTATTCATGGTAAAAACTCAGTCGACTAGAAATTCAAGGTGATTTTTTCAAACTGATAAAGGATATCTACAAAAAAACTCAGAGCTAACTGTATACATAATTGTTAAAGCCTGAATGCTTGCATTCTTAGCACTTCTATTTAGTAGTGTACTTGACTTTCTAGCCAATGCAATAGAATAAAACAAACAAAAATTAAGGTGCCCAAATTAGAAAAGAATTAAAATTAACCTTATTTTCAAATAACATGATCTTGTATGTTGAAAATTTAAAGGAATTCCCCCAAATCACCCAGAACTAATAAACAAATTTACAAGGTTCTTTGATACAAGATCAATATGAAAAAGTCAGTTGTAATTTTATATATTAGCAACTAATAATCCATAAATGAAAATAAGAAAATAATTTCATTCATAATAATTATTACAAAAACTAAATTGCATAGGAATAAATTAAACAAAAGAATTATTGTAAGACTCATACGCACAGAACTGCATAAGATTGCTGAGAAAAATTAAAGATCTAAAAAATCAAAAGTCTTAACATATTTATGGATTGGAAGACTCAATGTTGTCTAGATGGCAATTCTACCCAAATTGATCTATAAACTCAATGAAACCCTTATCAAAATTCCAGAAAACTATTTTTAGAAATTCATATGCTGCTTCTAATATTTGTGTTAAAATGTAAAAAAAATAGAATAGCCAAAGTATCTTTTTTTAAAAAAAGAACGAAGTTGGAGGACTTACACTATTCAATTTCAAAACTTACTCTAAAACTGCAGTAACAAAGACTGGTTGGTATTGGCATAGGATAGGAATATATGTCAATGGAATTGAATTGGAAGTCTAGAAATAAACATTTACGCTTTATATAGGTGTCAATCAATAAGAAATTTGCTACCAATGAGAAAATGTCTGAGAGAAAAGTTTTGCAAATCATACATTTAGAATATAAAGGTAATCAATCATTTTAAAATGAACAAAGTAAACAGAAATTTCATCAAAAAGATATATAAATGGCTACTAAGCATGCGTATACATAATTGGCAGAGAAATAACTAATAATAATTAAAACCTCAATAAGACACTACTATACATCCAGTAGAACGGTTATAATTTAAAAAGGAAGAACAACACTAAGGGCATGTAGAAATTGAAACCCTCATACGTTGCTGAAGGGTGTAAACTGATACAGCTGCTTTAAAAACAACTTGGCAGGTTCTTACAAAGTTAAACATAAGTAGAGCTCACAACTCAGCAGTTCCACTTCTAGGAATGTACCCAAGAGAAATGAAAACACATTCCCATATAAATACATGTATGTGAATGTGCATAGGGGCATTATTCATGATAGCCGAATGCCCACAACTGATAATGGATAAAGAAAATGTGATACATCCATGTGACAGAACACTATCTAGCAATAAAAAGATATAGTCCTGATACATGTGACAACATGAATTAACTTCAGAAACATTATGCTAAACAAAAGAAGCCAAATGCAAAAAAGTGCATGTTGTACTCTTCCCTTTATATGAAATATCCAGAGATGATAAATATATAGACAGAAAGCAGATCAATGGTTGCCTAGAACTGGGGATGTTAATAGAATTACAACAAATGGACACACAGGATCTTTTGGGGGTAGTGGAAATATTCTTAACCTGAAATGTGGTATGGTTTCACAACTGTATACATTTACTAAAAATTATCGATTCATACACTTATGCCAAATGAACTTTATGGTATGTAAATTATAGCTTAATAAAGTTGTTAAAGAAACTAAAAATAAAATAATGCAGTATGGCAAGAAGTGGTTGGGAGGTTTAGATGAAACAGAATGGTGGTTAGTTGATAATTGTTAAAGCTGGGAATGTGTGTGGGATCTTATTTCACTCTTTTTCTACTTTTGTACTTCTTTTAAATTTTCAACAATAAAAGTTGAAGCTTTAAATTTGGTCCTGTTGTTTATTCTACATAGGCGAATTGAGGAGAGAGAAGGATTCACTCTGTGTCTAAGAGTGTCAAAATGGAGAAAGCATCTTCTTTAAGCTTCTCTTGGAAATGTCTGCCTCTGCATGAGAACTAACCAGCCAGGCATTCCACCACATCTCAGATGGAGAAGCAAGAGAGTCAGTGGAAAGACCAGGGGTTGAAGAGCTCTTGAGCAGAGCTAATATACAAGTTGAGTTATAGCCCAGCCTCTGGTGGCCAGCAGGTGGGCAAATAATCATTGTAATCTCAACCTTAATAGAAATATCATTTTTGCCATATGACAAGTGCTAGGCCTATAACAAATATAGGTCATTTTCCTTATGTTTATATTCAATTTAAAGCACTTCAAAGGAAATGGGTTCCTCATGTCCCTCAGAGTAAATACCAAATTCTTTAACATTTTCCTAGCAACTGTCCACCACATTAGCCTCATCACTAACCCTGTGCCCCATGAACTTTGATGCTTCTCTTTTCCCAAACTTGTTCTATTTCTTCAGAGCACTGAACTACACTACAGCATTTTCTTACCTAATATCTTCACATTTATGGTATTTGTTGCTTAGAAAACTTTTGTGTTCCTGTGCTGGGCTACTACCTACCAAGCCTTCAGTTTTTTAATTACATATCACTTTGTCAGGAAGCATTCACTAATTCCCTGAACTCAACTACTACTTCTATGCTCTCTCCTATGGCCCTGTACTTCCACTTCTAGTAAATGACTATAGTTCTTTGTCTTCCCAATATTATAAGTTTGTGGAGGTATCTTCAGTGGCTTACAGGGTGCTTAGCAATCATCAGGTGTTTAGTAAAAATTGTGTTCAAGGACTGAATGAAATAATGTATATCACTCATCTTTTCAAAAAATGTATCAGTATAAAATTTGTGTTTAGTACGTAGTGGGTGTAAAATAAATACCTGTTCAATGAATGAATGAATGGGTGAATAAATAAATCTGTCTTTCTTTAAATACAATTGACCAAACAATCTGAGATACAACTGCAAAGAAAGTCAGCCTTTAATTGCTTGAGCTCAGGAGTTGGAGACCAGCCTGAGTAAGAGCGAGACCCCATTTCTACTAAAAATAGAAAAATTAGCCTTAGCCATGTGGTGTGGTATGCACCTATAGTCCCAATTACTCTGGAGGCTGAGGCAAGAGGATCCCTTGAGCCCAGGAGTTTGAGGTTACTGTGAGCTAGGCTGAAGCCATGGCACTCCACTCAGGGCAATGGAGTGAGACTCTGTCTCAAAAAAAATAAATAAATGAATGAAAGTCAACCTTTAAAATGTAACTGTATTGACTAACTGCCTAGTAAATTTTCTGTAAGCCTCAATGGAAATATAAAGAATATAGAATTCCTTTGTTTTATTATGTTTTATTCAATCTTGTTTAAATAGAAGACAAGATAAAACATTCTATAAAAAACCTTTATTAAGATTCAGATAGTACATATTTTGTACTCCACAGGCAAACCAACCTTCATGTCTCAGTTATAATAGTTTCAAGGACCCTCAGGTAGCTATTTTTGGTGTCACGTTTTGGTTACACTGGAACTGCAGAAAAAAAAACTTTGAATATGAGCACTTCTAATATTTAAATAAATGCAGGCATATATATATATGACTATTCTGGAGTAGTGCTAGAAGGAACAATGCAACAAAACCATGGCAAAAATACATAGAGCTTTTTTCCATTTAATCAGTCTCAGATTGTGAGCTATATCATGATAAAATAAAACTAAATTTTATAACTGTTATTTAGTAGATATATCGGAATAGAGCACACAAATAAAAGATCTCTGTGTGTGGTATTATAGAATGAATTTACAAACCATACAAAAATTTTATATTCCCGTTTATTAAATGAAATACAATGAATAAATTATGTTTGGGATTTTGTGTTATCTAGATATTAACTTACAGCAGCATATTTTCTTTTGGCTATTTATCTTGTATGTTGAAATAACAGAATTCCATGCAAAGGGGCTCCTTTGAAAGATTTGTAGCTTAAGGCATGCAATAAGGCAATGCTATGTTTATCACATTCCCTCTAGAATCATTGTGTCATTTCTGCTGGCTAAGAGTACAGATTGAAGTATTTTAAGATTCTGTAGGGAATGTCCCAATGTGATTATGAAGTATCAAATGTTTGTTTCTTCCTTCCTTTCCACCCTATACTATTCAGATGATGGAAATTCAGATGCCAAGTTTCACTGGTTTAAAACATTTGAGTTAACTTCTTTAACACATTAACTGCCATGTGAGTTGTATTTAACTCATGCTATTTTTGAGCCTGGGGCCTCATGAAGCATATGTAACTCACACATCTCTTTACCTTGGGAGTCAGTGGTGCGCAGGCAACTCACGCTGCCATGCTGTAGCATACATACATACATGGTATGTGATGGGTGGGCCCTGGGCAAAAACCTGCAGTTGGTTCATGAAAATCTTACTTGTTGATGTTCTTATTGTTACAATTAATATTGACAATTTAATTGCATATAACTCATGCACAGAAAACAATTAGAAACCCAAATTTTTCATTAAATTAGAAAGGATCATTTTGTTTTCGAAGTTTATAATAAAACACCGTGGCCCCGAGGGAAAAAAATTTTTTTCTAGTGTGGTAATCAATGTGTTAACCTGTACTTCTATTGACAGTGCAGGTTTGCTGATCTCAGAATAATAGTGAAACTTGTTACTTTCAATTTTAAGGTATGCATAATATTTCTGATTCTCCAAGGCATAGTATCCTCATGAGAACTTTAAATGGGTAAAAGTTTCTGCTTCCTGTACCTAAGTAGAAATGCTAGAAGAAAGGATAAAAGCAGGTGGCTGTGGACAAGGCATCTGTGCAAATCAAGATTAAGGTTATAATAGCTAAATATCCACCACACATAGTATTCTAACTAGGAAGATTTTTAAGTTAAGTTGCATTTTTATCAAAGTAATACATGTACACATCACATAGAATCACAAGGCTCACAGAAATAGACAGGTGCCTCTCCCCTCCATCACCTCCGCGGTCCTTCCCAACAGCTTTTAACTGCTTTTAACTCTTTAAATTGTTTTTTACCCAAGTATTTAACTTCATATTTCTCATGATTTTCTTATTTTGCTATTTGTTAAGTTATTAATTATAGGTATTTATCTATTTATCCTGTGGAAAATGAATATTTAGAACTTTTACATGAAGTCATTTGTAAGTTCCACTTTTCCTTGTACCATCTCCTAAAGTTACATTAAAAAGTTAAGTTAAATCAATATTTGATTTTAAATAACTATGGCTGTGAAACTAGCCTTTAAATAGTATACTATGATTACATTTCTTTTCTTGTGCAATCATTTTTTTCTAGAGACAATAATGCCACATTGTTCTTTTACTTACTTAATTTTCTGTATATCTGATGCTATTTTTTCCCAAATTGGCAATACAAATTTAAAATCTTATGGATGACACTGAAGATGGAGTACCTCCAAACTCTTTAAAGTCCTTTTATCCTACGCTTCCTGTAATATAACAAATTCTCATCTTCTCAAAATATATTGCAATGTGACCTAGTCCTTGGCAATAACACGTAAATGGAAGTTGCTGGGTAGAACTTCCAAGAATTTTTTGTAAGATATAAGACTTGATTTCCATACTCCTTTCACCTTTTGCTTTTTCATCTTCCTGTCTAAAGCAAAGCTTTTGATTTTTTGTCTTCTTGCCTAAAGCAATGAATCTGATGTCTGAATGTGCTGTGACCATGAGACAGCAGCAAGATCAAAATTTATACTCTTGGGATGTCAGTAGTTATGGGTGGACTCGTACCCCACAAAATTCATATGTTGGGTCCTAACTGCCAATACCTTAGAATGTGATTTTATTTGGCAATAGAGTCGTTACAGACGAAATTAGTTAAGGGTATGCCCATAATTCAATATGACTGATACTTACAATAAAAGGAAGTTTGGATGCAGACACTCATGCCCAGAGAGAATGCCATGTGAAGATGAAGGCAGAAATCAGAGTGATAACAGCGGAAGCCAAGGAATGACAAAGATTGCCAGCAAACTGCCAGACACTAGGAGACAGACATGGAACAGATTCTTATTCACAGCTCTCTGAAAGAACCAATCTTCATCTCAGACTTCTACCCTCCAGAACTGAGACAATAAACTTCTGTTCTTTAAGGCAGCAGTACGCAACCTTTTTGGCAACGGGCACCGATTTCATGGAAGAAAATTTTTCCACAGACCAGGAGGTTGCAGGGGAGGATGGTTTTGGGAAGATTTAAGCACATTACATTTATTGTGCACTTTATTTCTATTATTATTACATTGTCACTTGCCACTTACTTATAGGGTTTTGATATGAGTCTGCAAGCAATTGATTTATTATGGTCTCTGTGCAGTCGAACCTCTCTATTAATGATAATCTATATTTGCAGCCATTCCCCAGAGCTGGCATCACCACCTCAGCTCCACCTCAGGTCATCTGCATTAGATTCTCATAAGGAGCCCACAGCCTAGTTCCCTCTCATGCACAGTTTCAAGTAGGGTTTGAACTCCTTTGAGAATCTAATGCAGGGCTGATCTAACAGGAGATGCAGCTTATGTGGTGATGAGAGCCATGGGGAGCAGCTGTAAATACAGATGAAGCTTCACTCAATTGCCCACTGCTCACCTGCTGTTGTACTGCCCAGTTCCTAAGAGGCCACCGACTGGTACCAGTCTACAGTCCGAGAGTTTGGGACCACAGCTTTAAGGCATCCAACTTGTGGCACTTTGTTATGGTAGCCCTAGAAAATTAATACCTCAGGCCATAGTGCTGGAAGAGGCCTGAGTCCCTGATAATAATTGATACCTACACTGTCTGGTCCCAGACATCCTATTGAGTGAGACATAGAACGCTTTATTACTTAAAGCCAGTGCTTGATGAGTTATCTGTTATGTAGAGCCTCCTAACTGACACAACTACTTTGAATACTATTTCCAATTTATCTAATGCATCAGATAAACTATCAATACCTTTCCTCTTGACAACTACCTTAGAACTCTCCATCCTACCAGTCCATTTTGACCATGTTGCTCACTACTCATGTTGAAATCTGACAAAATGGGAATGTCCCTTTATCTTTATTCTGGTAATTCCTTCTATTTCTTTTGTGTGTTTGATCCCATGTTTCTTGGAGTCCATGAATCTTTTTCTCAAAATTAGGCTCCTAATCTAAGAGCTGCCCAAGGAAGATTCCAGGGGAGGAACTTTCTGAAGCCTTACTCATTAGAAAAATATCTTTTTCTAGTATTGCCATGTTTCATTGACAATTTGGCTGAGCTAGAATTCTATATAGGTTAATATATCCCAACGTTAATTATAATTTTTTCTCAGAATTTTGAAGGTGTCATTATAATGACCTTAAGCTTCTAAGGTTTCTTCTAGTATCACTCTAATTTCTCTGCCTTTGTAATTTCTCTCTCTCTCTCTCTCTCACACACACACACACACACACACACACACCCCTAATTGTCTTTGATATCTAAAATTTCACAGTTGTGTTCTCAATTGTTTTTTAAATTGATTTTTCTGAATGATAGCCCTTTCAATCTGGAGTCTGAGAAATACTCCTGTTTTTACTTTTACATTATATCCTCATCCATTTTGGACAGTTGGCCTCCTAGATTAGGGCTTTAGTTGTCTTTTTGTTCATTGCAATATTCAATCTCTTTTTCTTTTTGTTCTACTTTGTGAAAAATTTCAACTTCCTCTTTCAACTTCCTGTGGTCTGTTTTCTGACTTTTACACATTTAATTTTTAAAGGCTGTTTTCTGTTCTCTAAATGTTCTTTTTCTCATAGCATTTATTATTTCATCTCCCTAAGAACATTCATGATACTCTTTTGAGGTTTTCATCTGCTTCTTGAATTGTTTGCTTTTTCTAATTTTCTTTAATTTGTCTTCTATATTGGATACTTTCCTTTAATATCTGGTGATACTTGACTTTTTCATTTTGCAGTTGAGATTCCGAAAAGATTGTTCACATGGATGTGTGTGTGAGAGAGTTTCATGGTGGCTTGCTAGGATTTCATTGAGATATCACAATGTTTCACTATCTGCAGTTCTTTTTGTCCCCCAAGGGCCCTTCAGTTTTTCCAGAAATGAATCCTGTAATCTCTTACATGAAGAGCTACGTACTTAACTACTAGATTACTGTGAACTGAGCCAGGGACAGAGCTGCAGGAAGGGTATCAACATTCAGTATACTGCCTTTCATTTACTACCACTATTTGTAGTAAAGTACCTCAATATCTCATCCTGCTGAGTCTCAGGTTCAATTTTTACTATAGAAATAGGAGATTGGTGAGTTTGGCCTGCACTGAGTTGCAGAGAGAAACTAGAGGGCTAACTGTTCCTTATAATGTCTTAAAGTATCATCTCAGTGTTCAGCCCCTACTCCCACCCCCACCTGTGCTGGCTCGTTTTGCAATGATTTCTGAGCCTTCTTAATTTCTACAAAGCAGATCAAATGACTCTTAACTGACTTGTCCTCTGCAGGCGTGTGCCCTTATTCTCTGGTCTGCTGTGTCAATCATTACATCCACCCTCTGCTTTCCATCTTCTAAAAACATGTATTGAACTCTCTTGTTCTTGTCCACTATTCTGTTCTTTTTTATTAGTAGATTAATTTTGTTATTATCCCATTGTTGTTTCAATAATGATTTTTAGAGGGAACAGAGATATGTCCATGGTTTTAAATTTATCATGACTAAATGAAAATCTGAATGACATTTAAAAAAAAAATCTGCTCATTAAAAAACAACCTACAGATTCTACCAGGAAATGGTAGCTATAGATAGGAGGAGGTGGGAGTAGTTCTTCTGAACCATATAATCTTAATTTATAAATAAGTATAACAGATAATGGCTAGTGAGACCAATAACTGATATTCAAGAAACATGTACCACAGCTTATAAGAATTATGATATTCATATTATCACGAAGAAGCTAATCCTTTCAATGTTAAATTAAAACATACTGTAACATTTTATTAACTTTGCAAATATGATGCAAATATCCAAAAATGCAATAAAGTGTCAGATATTGGGAACTTGCATCCTGGGCACCAACAGCAATCTTTATATAGGTTTTACATGTTTCCCATATTTCCTTATTTTAAAAAACATAGTGTGCCAACATTGATAATAATAAGATTTCAAGTAAATATATTTTTTGATCTCTTGAAATATCAAAAGATCTGGTACCGTTCCTGGTGATGATCAAGTGAAGCTGAAAATCATCTGCCCTTTCAGGATGGGCAATAGTTCTGTTATTTACTCTTTCCCCACAGTTTGCATGTCGATACCAATACACTGAAATAGAGCCATCATATAACCAGGCCAAAGAGCTTGTAAGAAACAGTGTCTTGGCTCACAGAATGATAAGGGAAAATAATGCCCTGCTGGAAAGGACAGGGGATAGGCAAGAAACTTTTAACTGAATATTTGCTGAAAATTGATTAAATTTTAAGCTTCAAATTGCTGAGTTAACTTAAAGTTTCAAAATTCAATTTTCTTTCAATTGGCAGAAATGAGGCCTCAAGAGTGAGAGGGAGCTCATTTATAGACAAATTAAGAAAGTGACACCTGCTCTCCTCAGATTTGGGTTGTAAATTTCATATCCACAGTAACTATACATAATTATAATAATATTATCCTTGTATTTGCCTCATTTATAAAAATGGATTAAGTGAGCATTATTTGCTTTGCTTTTTCCTCTATTGCAGTCTTTATTTTTCAAATTTACCCATATAGACCCAACTTTATATTTTAAAATCCTGTTTAAAAAAAAGTTGACTGGACAGCAAGATTTCAGTAGATGATGATACTTTTCTCCATATGAGAGAACATATTTTAGGACAAGGAGTACTGTTTTGGTACTGGCACCTAGATTCTACTAGATTATAAGTAGATTAGGCAAGTTATTTTGGGTGTTTAGATGCCTCTCTATTCCCACCCATAACATAGATTTTATAGTGACTGTTTCAATTTCATAACTATTATAAATAAACAGTAATAGGCACAAGTTATAACTGAGGTAAAGGCACTTTAAAATGATAAAGTAACATAATATAAAGTATTATTACATGAATAATGACTTATTTTGAAAGAACCCCACAAAGCTCTCAATAAGACTAACTCCATAAATTAATTCTTTCAAAGTTTTATCAGTGAAGAAAGTGAGGCTATTTGAAATTAGAATGCAGATATAACTAGCATTTATTTTCTTATTATATTAAATTGGTTCATATACAGATATAGATATAGATATTGATATATACTGACATATAAACTGGCTTACTCGATATTCCATTCTAGCATGGAGAAACCTCCTTAGCTGGAAAACTAAAAAATTACATTTTCTCAATTTCCTTTTGCAATTACCATCCTGGTCCACCAATTAGGTGCACCTATGAGAGATTTTTTATGCAGACAGACTGAGTCAGTCGGGAAAAGAGGTAGATTCTATGATAAGCAGTGTCTAAGTAAGGTGGTGATGTTCTGAAATAAGAAGTTGTAGCAATGACTTCCTTTCAGCAGATAGCTTCTCAGCTTTTGAAACTTTCCTAATTGTGGCAGAGGTACTTGTTGCAAGGAGTAATTCCAAGGAGCTAAGTCTGGAGCCTTCTCCCCCAGGTCTTTAAATAATAGTGTGAGCACCTTAATTTTCCATGCTACATATTTTTCATTAAGACTAGCTGCATCTGAAAACAGAACAATGCAGAGGTAATTTTGTATTTTCTATTTTGATACCTATGTGTCATTGAATGGCTTTTCATGATGGACCATTTTATTCCAAATTTCTCTCATAGGAAAGTCACTTGTGGATTTATATAAATGTACAATATGAGTTTGCCATCTCATAAGCAAACTGAAATGGAGCATTGAGCAGATAGTTTCAGACCCTCTAAGGAAATGTGGCTATATTTGATGGCTGTTTTTAAACCTTCTCTTCCTTATGAAGATGTAACAAATGAGTGAGAAGTTATTGTTTTATTAAATACATTATGTGCTTGTTTTCCTTAGAGTTTGAGTATAGTGAATGAGAACATTAAAGATCATCCTTAGAATCAGATAAAACCCCATATAGCCAAAGCAACCTTAAGCAAAAAGAACAAATCAGGAGGCACCAATTTACCAGACTTCAAGCTGTACTATGATGCTATAGTAACCAAAATAGCATGGTACTGGCACCAAGAACAGAGACATAGACCAAAGGAACAGGACTGATATAGCCACCTGATATAGCCACCTGATCTTTGATAAAACAGAAAAAAACATACACTGGAGAAAAGAACCCTTATTCAATAAATGCTGCTGGGAAAATTGGATAGCCACATGTAGAAGACTGAAAACAAGATCCACAACCCTTACCTCTCACAAAAATCAACTCATGGTGGATAACAGACTTAAACCTAAGGCATGAAACCTTAAGAATTCTAGAAGAAAATCTTGGAAAAACTCTTATAGACATCAGCCTAGGCAAAGAATTTATGAAGAAGACCTCAAAGACAATCACAGCAACAACAAAAATAAATAAATGGGACCTGATCAAATTAAAAAGCTTCTGCACAGCCAAAGAAACTGTCACTAGAGCAAATAGACAACCTACAGAATGGGAAAAAATATTTGCATGCTACACATCTAATAAAGGGCTCATATCTTACAATTGTATATAATCTTGTTCGGCGTGGTTGTATTTTATGAAGATTTTTATTTGAGCATATATTGTATAAAACAATGTACAATATAATAATGATATACCACTACAAACTCTCTAGAGCATACTTTCTCTCTGACCCCAAAATTCCAATTCTACATATACACAAAAAAGAAATAGAAACAAATCTTCAAAAACACTTGTAAAAGAGTATTCATAGTAGCTTTGTTCATAACAGCTAGAAACTGGAAATAAGCCAAAGTACCCATCAATGAGAATGTAGTAACAAACTGTGGTACATCCATACAATGAAATACTATTTAGTAATAAAAAGGAATGAAGTATTGATGTATGTAACCACAACTGAATCTCTCTCTCTCTCTCTCTTTCCCTCTCTCTCTTTCTTTCTACATATATATTTTATATATTATGTGTGTATAGTCTGAGTAAAAAGTTATACATATATATATTGGTATCATATTCTTTGTATTGAAATTTATAACAAAAGAAAAACAATGAAAATAGTGGGGACAGGGTTTTAACTGGGAATGGTAAGAGGAAATTTTCTGGGTTTATGGCAAAGTTCTATATGTATCTTTATGAGTTTTTGTATTACATAAGCATATGAATTTGTTAATGTATGTATACATGAAGCAAATGTACACATAATTTGTGCATTTTATTTTATGTAAATGTCACTTCAAAAGAAAAATCTGTACATATTGAATATAAGTTGATATGCATGCTGAAATGTGCAGCAGAAAGTACAGTGATGAAGGTTTAATAAAGAAATGGGTACATGGTAGATTTCTGAAAAAGCAAATATAGTAAAATGTTAATGACAGATATAAGTAGGATATATGAGTGTTCCCTTTTAAATAATTTCACCTCGTCTATTCAAGAAATTTCACTATGGTGGATTATGATTCACCATAATGCTGGATATAAATGTACAGTACATTCATAAAAAGAGAAGTGTGGATCACTAATTCTAGGCCCAAATTAAATGTGTCTAAATGGTGACAGACACATTTGAGACAGACAATTTGAGACATAAATAACCCCTTCGATATAGAAAGTGGCTTACAATAGTATTGGGGTGGTGGGGAAAAAGGGACCATGGCAGAAGATGTTTAGAGCTATGGTTTTGACTTTTTATTCTTTGAGTTTAACATAAATTAACTGTAGTCAGTATAGGACACAATCACAGTTAAAGCAGTTAACTCCTACAAACTTAGTTTTATGTAATATTATATATGTATGTGTAAAAAAGTATTTTTCTTGTGCTTTAAACAAGATTCTGTTTGTCTAAATGATGGGGTGCTTATTCCTTTCACAAATAAATATGTTTTTCATAATTTATTCAGAAATAAGTGCTTATAAGTTGCAGGTTAATGGTTTATGGTCTTCAAGGACATTGAAGAATTGCTAGCCAGTTATGGAGAAGATTGAAATATTATTTCAAGGGCAATTGATATTTAATAGCAGACACAAATTTGGCTTTCATTAACATTACTTATTTCCGAGGTTATTAATTAGTGAATCATTCTGTAAATAGTAACGCAAACTGACATTGTCATTTTTACAACTATCAAGAGTAAATTAAATGATGCTTGGTTTTCTATATTAATTAGAATAAAATAGTGTCAGTTTTTCTTAAATTGGGTTTTATTAGTATAAGTCAGTTTTTTAAATGAATTTCTTCTCAGGTAATAGAGACATATGATCACAGGAGACCTGGACTATGGTTTTGAGATGATTAGAGAAACAGTATCTTATAGTCATTTTTAAAGGATTAGTTTTGCATTTGGAATTAAGTTGACTCTTTTGTTTTTCATTACTCACAAAGAGAAATGTAGTGCTTCTCAGCACCAAGTGGTGCTTAGTAAAGGACAGGAATGATGGAGCAGCTCACTCTTCCCTAAAAATACTCCAATATAGGGAAGGACAACACTCACTGTCTAACACAGCTCGGACACATGTTACACAGCAAAGGTAGGCTTCGTTAATTAACAGTACCAACCTTTTACCACTTGCTTTTTTTTTTATTAACTATTAATATGAAGGTTATTTAACTAAATATCAGATTTCTTGCAGTTACGCTGGAGCATGAAGCTGTACAATGAGGTGAAAATCTGTGGAGGGGTGGTTTTGGAGAAGCTCTTGTTTCCGCATATATAAAGGGAGTGTGTCAGTGATCTATTGCTGTCTAAGAAAACAGCCCAAAGGATTTTGGCTTTAAACAGGGCTCTGCAAACTAGGGATCAAGCTACCTATTTAAATGCATTTTTACTGGAACACAGCATATTGTGATATTAAACTTTTAAAATCGAGCTGCTACATCAATTTTTAAATGTAATCAATATAATTTTAATACAATAGCCATTGCATATTATATCCATTGTCATTTATTTTTAAAAATTCATGAAAAAGCACCTTTTTAGTAATTGGAATTTTACACCATTTCTACTTTAACTTGTATTTACGTTGCATTTCCCCTAGCATTTTATTTAAATATAATATATTTTTGTGGTTGAATGTGTTTAACTTGTTATTTTATTACATTTCTCTGCCCTAAATTTTGAAAAAAAAATGATATCTTATGACTCTTCATAAGGTTCTAAGAGTTACTAATCTTTTCTGGATTATTTTAGTATTGTAGTGCTAAATACATAGTGTATTTAATTCACAATTGCAAAGATATTGAGTCAACCTAAGTGCTCATCAACTGATGAGTAGATAAAGAAAATGTGTGTTTGTGTGTGTGTGTGTTGTGTGTTATATAACACACAACACACACACATCATGGAATACTACTCAACCATAAAAAAGAATGAAACAATGTCTTTCATTGTGTCCATCAGCAACTTGGATGGAACTGGAAGCCATAATCCTAACTGAAGCATCTCAGGAATTGAAAATCAAATTCCACGTGTACTCGCTTAAAAGTGGAAGATAAACAATGTGTAAACATGGTCATGTGGAGTGGTATAATGGACTTTGGAGACTCAGAAGGGAGGAGGGTGGGAGAGGAAGGAGGGGTCAAAAATTGCCTCTTGGGTACAATGTATACTATTCAGGCACTGGGTACACTGGAAGTCCTGACTTTCACCACTGTGCAATTCATCCATGTATCAAAAAACCACCTGTACCTCCTAAATCTGTTGAAATTTTTTAAAAAAGAAAAAGTATAAAAAATACATATAGTATATTTATAAAATACACAATGATCAAAACAACATAAATGTTGAATTTTTAGTAAATAATTATTAAACATTAGGAATGTAACAAGTAAGATATTATTAAAACACATCTTTTAATTAAATAGGGCTGTTATTTTTTCTAAATGCTTAATTGTCTATTGATATAATATTAATGTTGCTAGCATGTGAAATAAAAATTTTCTCAAGACTTAGAAATGGACAGAAGAGATTACTGAAAGTCCTTTCAGAGAGTTGTGTGTTGTCTTTCCAGTCATACAGTGATTGATTTTTCAAAAAGCCAAAAAGCACTTTTTCTGGTAAAGAAAACAAATCATCTTAAGTCAAATTCTCAAGCAAACAGTGTTACTTGCTCTTGTCATTCATAAGTTGAAAAAATCTTTGACAAGTGTTCATTTTATATTTGAGTGTCATATTTTACATTTAAAAAGTTTGATTGCACCAATGGGACAATGCTCACCATTAATTCTATTCCTATGTATTTTTATAGATGTAAATTCTTAGAAAACTCATCCCCATTTAAAGAGATTGTTAAAGCCATGTCTCTCTGTTTTAACTCCCTCAGAATTATAAATGTTATGTCAAATACCACATAGTGATCTATTATTGTATTAACCAATTATTATAGTCATAAAATTAATAAATTTCATTTATTATACAATTATCATCAGTGGTTGACTAGCCAACTGTATTGATTTTCCAGTACTGCTGAAAGCAAAAGTTGAGAAACTACCAGACTTGAAAAAAGATTTGTCTCCCATTCATTTGGCCACCTCAGAGTTTTTTCACCTAGAGACAATTTACCATAATAAGAGTAAGGAAGGATATGGGCTATTTCTTCTTCTGTCTTGCCCTTATTTCTTAGGCATATAAATCTAAGAAATGGTACTTATGGGATAGGAGAACTGGAAAATTAATTCCTTTCCTTTATTAAAAAAAATTGTTTGGAAATTTAGTAGTCAGCACGTGTGCAAGTATTTTACAATCTTACATTTAAAGGATAAGGCTCCTGGAGAAGCAATACAAAGATCTACTGTTAGTAACAGATCATAATAATATTAATTAATTATTAATAATATAATATTAATAGGGCATTCCACAAGGCAGGGAAGACTTGATATGTAATCATTGTTAGACAAAACACACAAGAAATAATGACAAAATATCTCAGACTCTGGCTGATGATTCAGAGTCAATAGAGTCAAGAAGATGAGTACTTCACAGAGCAGGTCTTAATTACAAAAAATAGTTCAGATAATATTTAAGGGTTTCATCAGGAAGGCTAATTTCTTCTAAGGAGAAAATTCTGAAAAAATATTTTGGTCTATCCAAGTTTGGGACTTTCTTTTTGTTTTACTTTAAGGTATTCCTTGATAATTGAACTATGGTTTTGAAAGATGTTAACATTAGGAGAAGCAGAGTCAGATATATAGGGGAAAGCTCTGAACAACTTTTGCAATCCTCCATAAGTCTAAAAGTAGTTCTAATTAAAAACTTTTTAAAAAAAGTGTTTGCATACCCCCAAGTTTATAGGCAGTTGCTATCAGATGCAACATCAAAGAAATAGTGACAAGTAAATGAATGCACAATAAATGTAAATAGATATATTGCTAATGTTGGGTATCTATAATTGTTACACGGTTTTGTTGTTTGTCATATCATCTTATGCTTACTTTTATTAAGTTTTTTTTGTTTACTTTGTATTTTGACTTTTGATTTAGAAAATGTGCAATTTTCAGCCGAAGAAACTGTCACAAGAGCAAACAGACAACCTACAGAAC